>CAUYRH010143407.1:0-25478 GCA_963574655.1 Perodicticus potto | reverse complement strand
CAGCTCACAGCAACCTCCAATTCCTGGGCTCAAGCGAGTCTCCTGCCTCTGCCTCCCAAGTAGCTGGGACTACAGGCGCCCGCCACAACGCCTGGCCATTTTTTGGTTGCAGCCGTCATTGTTGTTTGGTGGGCCCGGGCTGGATTTGAACCTGCCAGCTCAGGTGTACGTGGCTGGCGCCTTAGCCTGTTGAGCCACAGGCGCCGAGCCCTTGTGTTTGTTTTATCTCAATGATAGTAGGTTAGACAAATAATCTCTGGGGACTATTGTGCTGGTACATCTGAATAAAATGGTAAAGTATTTGTTTATAAAAGATAAATTGTTTAGATAACTTATAAAACTGAGAGTAGAATGATTAAGAGTACTCAGGTTAGGATCAGAAAGAATAAACATGCATTTGAAGCCTGCTTTGGAGCCTTTACAACGTGGCTTTAAGGGGTGAATTAGATTGGAATGATCTATAAGGGGCTGTTTGTTTTGCTTGTATGTTTATTTTGATCTTCTCAAGGACATTCTTCTGCTTACCTTTTTTGGTATCAGTCTTTGGGAACAGGGTAATCATTTTTGATTACTAAATGATGTTAGTTTAATTCTGATTGTGAAATATGCTATTATGTAATAGTTTTATAATATAAAAGGCAATGTGATGTGAGAAAGCACTCTAGTTTGGAAATTGGGATCAGGGATTGACACTGTTGTCAGCATAGTGTGTGATTTTGAACAAGCACATAATATTGAGTCTTAATTTTTCCTCATTTGAAAAATGAGAGAATGGATTAAATATTCAAAACATTGTTTGCTTTCTTTTGTAAACAAGAAAGTAAGGTGGGAGCACATGGTAAATTATGTATAAAGTTTAAAAAGGAAAAGGCTTACCAGTGCTTATAACAAAAACCATTGACACCGAAAAATGAACACCAAAACTGGCATTTAGCCTGAAGGCTAAAGAGGGTTCTTGGCTTCATGCAGGAAAAAATTCAAGTGCAGTCCTTAACTTGGAAACAAAAGCAAAATATATTAAACAGACAGCAAGCAAGCTACTCCATAGGCAGAGGAGCACCTGTACATTGCTGGCAAAAAAATATTTATGGCTTTCTTTTGATTACATGCTAAATAAGTAATGGATTCTTAATAGATTTTCTGGGAAAGGGGCAGATTTCCTGGGGTTCCTCCTCTTTTCATACCAAGGTATCCTCTTGGGGTTGTTTTGGGGATTATAAGCTCTCATGGTGCTGTAGGAGTTTCTTTTTGCATGCTAATAGATTATAAGCAGGGTATAATGAGGAAAAAGGTGAGCAAGGGTCATTTTTTTTGTCACCATCTTGGTTCTAACTAGTCTTGACCCATTTCTTTATTGCATCCTGTTTTCTTGTCAGAGACCTTGGTTTGGGTCTAACAAGTCTTTATTTAATGAGTTGGGCTTATCTCATTAACATACCTTTGTACCTCCTTCTCCTTCTCTGTTTCCTGTTCTTCACTTATTCCCTGTACTCTGCCCTTTTCCCCTTAACAATGAACTGAATTACAATTCCCCTTTACTTAATGAATTCTTCAGTGTCCTAAATTCTCTCCATCTACTTGTGTAGAGGAACTCTCCCCTTGGTTTTCAAGGACTTTACCAGTATATTTATCCCCTCTTGTTTTCTCAGTTTTCCCTCTATTGCATAATTTTTGTGAGTATGTATTCTGGTTGCTATTGCTATGTTTTTGAATCACTCCAAAACTTAGCGATGTAAAATAACTTCTTATTAGGCTCACAGGTAATTTAGATAGGGTACACCAGGAGTGACAGCTTCTGTTCTACGATGGCTCAGACCTCAGTTGGGAAGACTGGCCAGCTAGAGGTGACTTGAAGTGAGGAGACTGAAATCATCTGGAGGTGTTCTTATTCACGTGACAGGTGAGTGGTTATGGATTTTGACTGAGATCTCATCTAGGCTGAATATGAAACACCCTAATAACATGGGAGTTTCAAGGTGAAATTTCAACTTTGTTACATGGTACATAGGCATTTAAAAGCCAGTGTCTAGAATAAATCATCTTCTGTGATATATATAGCCTTGGCTGTTGTACAGTGTAACCTGTGCCATGTTCTACTAGTTAAAAAGTATATCAGAAGCTGTCTAGGTTCAAAGAGGAGGGGAATTAGATTCCACTTATTGATTGGGGCAGGCACATTGAAGAAGAAAAACACATGAGATGGGATATATTGTTATGACTATCTTTGGACAATCAATACTGCTATAGTTTGTCCTTTTGGCACATTTCACACCCCTCCCACATCCAGAATACATGTAAAATACACTAACTCCCTCCTCAAAGATTCCTAATTCACTTCTCATAGCTTTTGCTCAGACTCTAATACAAATCAGTTCTGGATACAGTTGTGTTTCTTTGGGTATGGCTTTTCTTCATTTGAAGGCCTGTGAAGAGACAATTTATATGTCTCCCACATACTTAACATAGAAAAATGAAAAGATACAGATTAACTGATGTAGACATTTCTACTCAAAAAGTGGGACAAGGGAGGCACACAGTAATCTGTAGCAGTTCTGAAACATGGCTGGGTACATGTTGCTAGTTCTCTGATTAGGGCTTAGTTCTGTTTCCTGAAAGTTGTTCTTAGTGGTCCCTGGCTGCTGCTTTTGGTTTTTGGTTTCATCTTCTGAATCAATCTTTTTTTTTTTTTTTTTTTTTGTTTCTGTAAGAAGTGGTTTATATTTGTAACAGTAACCATCTGAGCTTGCTTCTGCTTGTACTGCTTCAGTGTTCAGAGGCCTCCTTTTATATAGTAGCTCTTTCATTCCAGGCTAATACAACTCCTTTAAAAACTCTGTGGACTTCCAGTCTATCAGTTTATGATCTACTCCATTAGACAAAGCAGTATCTATAAATCTCTTTTGAAAGGAGCTCTTTCCTATCTTAGGTACCCTATAAGGCTGCTATGGAATAGCCTCCTTAAGATCTTTAGATAATCTTTTGTCTGAAAAGATCTGTGAGGTACTGATTTGCATCTTAAGAAAAGGATGTTATAGTCACTTTCTAGATTCAGTCCCCCCTCCCTCCCCAGGCCCTTATTTTTAGAACACTCTGCTGACTAGAAAGACTATTTCTCTTCACATTTCCTTAAAATTACACTCAAAAAGTGAATAGCTCATTCTTTTGTTTATTTCTCTGCTCTCTCAATTATAAAGGCAGCTAAAAGAAGCCAAATTGCTTTAACATTCTCCTTAGGATTACCTTAATTCACTAGGTAAATATTTTATTTTCCACGTTACTGTAAAGGTGGTAGTTTGCCAAACTTTTCATTACCATATAATAAGGATCTGTTTATTCAGCTTCCTGTAGCATTTTATTCACTTTAAATCCTCTTGAACAACTTCTTTGAGGCCTGTTAGGCTTCCTTTAAGTTTCAAGATCCTTCAAATTTGTGAATGAAAACCCCAGGTGAGTCTTTATCTATTCCTGGCTATATAGCAGGTCCTTGAATAATGTCATTTGGTAATAACGTTGGTCAGAAAAAACATTGCTTGCTTGGCTGGGTCCACTATCTGTGTGGAGTTTGTAAATTTTCCCCATGTCTGCATAATTTTTCTCTGGGCATTCTAGTTTCTTCTTACATCTCAAAGATATACACATTGGTATATCTAAATGGTCCTAGCATGGGGAGTGTGTGAGTGAGTGTGCCTTATGGTGGGACCATGTCTTGTCAGGGTTGGTGCCCATCTGGTGTCCTGAGCTCCTGGGATTGGCTCTGGTCACTTGTAACTCTGAACTGGAACCAGGGATGTCCAATCTGGGGAATATAGGCTGCAGGCTGATTTTGTGAGAACTTTTTCAATTATCTGTGGTATTAGATATCATGAAAAGTGGCAAGTATACACATACTTTTTTTTTTTTTTTTTTTTTGCTAATCAGCTTTTGCTAGTGTTTGCATATTTAATATGTGATCTTTTTTTTTTTTATAAATCCAATTTTTGGAAGCCTTAAATTATATTAACTCTATTATACATATCAATGGAATATATTGTAACTGCAATGCTTAGAACAGTGCCTCATAAATGAGTTCCATAAACACTTATTCAAGCCTGGATAGCACACTCTCCCTCTAGTGTCCTCAATAGATCCTCTTAAAAGGTCAACATTTCAGAGTAATCATCAGTTAAAAAAAACAAAACAAAAACCCAAAGATAGATAAATGAGAAAACCAAGCAACAAGCTACAGAAGCCACGAGGCACAGCCCAGGCATGAGAGGGGACTCGCCATGCCTCACACGCTGCATGTGGTTGGCTCCAGAGGGAGTTTCGCTACAAGGCTTAACATGTCATCTAAAACAACTCTTCTTCCAATGTGCAGCAGAGAAGAAAAAAGGTTAGACAGTTCCAAATCTTACTTGTTTCTATTAATCTTTATTAAATATATTTATAGATCACAATTATTTAAGTATTTAATATTAGAAACGTTTGGGGTCTGAGGTGGAGCAAGTTTGCAGACAAAAAACAGTTTTTTCGAAACCTGGCATGGTGAGATAGGGGAGAGAAGACTCCAGGCAGCTCAGGATTGTGGGCTTTGCCCAGAGACATCCCTTCATGGGTATGAGGAGGCCACAGGAGACTTCGGGACCCCTGGAGGATGACAAAAACAGTGGAGAAGGGGCAAGTGTTTGCATTTGGTCTGAGGCCACCAGGTGTGGGGGCTGTGGGCAGCAGCAGCTATAGCAGTGGTTGAGAGTGTGCAGACAGGGAAGGCATTCCCTGTGGGGGTTTTTGGACTTGGGAACTCAGTTAAGTTATCTTGGGAGACTGTGGGCAAGTGAGCAAGTGATTTTGAACAGCACCCAGAGGCCAGGACTGAGACACAGGGACAGAATGGAGCTTTCATTGTTCGGCTGCAGGCCATGTGCAGTCATTGTGGGAAAGTTGCCTTGCAGGCTTGGCCCTCAGGGGCCTAGAGCAAGGCCATTCTGGCAGGCCCGACAAGCGGGCGCTTCCAAAGAGATCTGAGCAGCAGATCTATTTTCCTGGGATAGCTGTTACTTAACCAAGGGACACAGTTTGGAAAGGTCATGGCATGTATATTAAGTGGGCTGAGGAGAGATCCAGGCTCCCAACCCTGGGGGGTTTGAGGGCAAAGAAGTCAGCAGAAGCTTCCAGTCTTCATCTTATACAGCTGTATTGTGCTTAGCATCTCATATCCCAGAGGATCACCTGTTGCCCAGGCAATATTCAGCAGAATATATATGCATAGTTTGTTATTGTGGTTGTTGAAGTTGTTTTTATTGTTAGTTTGTCTGATTTTTTTTTAAATTTTTTTCTTTAAAAAAATTTTCCCCCCAGATTTTTCTTCTTTTTTTCTTCATATTTTTCATGTAAATATATATTTTTTATTGCTTTCTTTTTTTTTTTTTACTATTGCTTTCTTTAATAATAATGACTTCATTGTTGCTAGTTTTTCTGCCCCTGCTGTTTGTTCTTTCCCATTTTATCTCTTAAGGTTTTTTGTTTGTTTTGGTTTGATTTATAGTATTTTTGTTTTTCTTTTTTTTTTTTTTGAGACAGAGCCTCAAGCTGTCACCCTGGATAGAGTGCCGTGGCATCATAGCTCACAGCAACCTCTAATTCCTAGGCTCAAGCGAGTCTCTTGCCTCTGCCTCCCAAGTAGCTGGGACTACAGGCACCCGCCACAACACCCGGCCATTTTTTGGTTGCAGCCGTCATTGTTGTTTGGCGGGCCTGGGCTGGATTCGAACCCGCCAGCTCAGGTGTATGTGGCTGGCGCCTTAGCCCATTGCGCCACAGGCGCCGAGCCAGACCTGGAGTGTTTTTGATCTTAGTTTGTGTCCTTGATTTCCAAAGGTCCTGGGAATGGCACTTCACAAAAAAGAAAGGAAAGGAGGAGGAACTCCCACTGCCCACAGAGAATTGGCACAGGGACTGTCCAGCAAATAGGAACCAGATTCAAATTTGAATTAGGTGTTTGCTCAGGGGCTCATCCCTCAGCAAACATCTAAGGTATTTGGCAGGGAAGTCCCTAAAATATCACCATGAGCTCTTTTTTTTATGTGAACATTGTATGTACTCTATGTTAAATGTTAAGAAAAGTGACCTGTTTCATATGTTCCACTATAAAAAGTACATAGCTTTGTTTTTTGTTGTTTGGATGGAGGATTATGATGGTTTCAGAGAAGTTAGCATCGTGGGAACATCCTGGAGTCAGTGTGATGTAATGGAAATAGCAGTGGACTAGCAAGTCAGAATAGCGGCCTGAGATTCTCGCTCTCCCCAGTGTAAACCTGGAGAAGACACTTACCCTCTCAGGTCCCCTGGGGTCTGTGTTTGGAAAGTTTGGCAGAGGATAGGCTCACAGCCAATTCCAGCTCCATGCCAAAGAGAACTCTAAGAATTAGCACTTTCTAATAATGAGATTGGCTGAATGTTGCCACTTTCGAGAAATGTTCTGACACGTGGTCAGCCAGCTCTGTGCCAGGCTTTGTCCAGCACTGGAGACACCCTGTGAACCATCTCCACTGTCCTGTGGCTTAGGTCAATCCCAGGAGATACCAGCCAGCCCTGAACTTCAGCATGGTCATTTGATTATGTAGTGATAGTCCTGGGAAATGTCTCAAAGGAGAAATACAGGGCATTAGACAGGACGCTGAACTAGATGGGAGTTCAAGGGCAGCTTCCCTGAGAAAGTGATCTATGAGTCAGGATCCGAGGGGTGGTGAGGAGTCAGCCAGGTAGGAAAGGAGGAGTGGCAGCATGGTGGCTGGAGGAAGGCGGAGGGGGTGCGTGCTGGTGAGCCTCTCTGTGTTCATCTTTTCCTATTTGCATTCATTTACTCATTTAGCCAGGACTGATAACCACCTGCTCCGGGCCAGGCACTGTTGTTGGCGGTGGGGATACTCATGTAGGGAGCAAGACCGACAAAGCTGCTAGTTCCATGGAGCTCATTGTTGCTGTGTCACAAATCATCCCCCAGCTTGATGCCAGAAAACAACCATCACCTTAACTGCAGTGGTTCTCAACCTTCCTAATGCTGCGACCCTTTAATACGGTTCCTCAAGTTGTTGTGGTGACCTCCAAACATAAAATTACTTTCGTTGCTACTTCATAACTGTAATTTTGCTACTGTTATGAATCGTAATGTAAATATCTGATATGCAGGATGTATTTAGGCGACCCCTGTGAAAGGGTCATTCTACCCTCAAAGGGGTTGCGACCCACAGGTTGAGAACCACTGCTTTCCTGTTTCCCTCACCGTCCGGAGGTAGACTGGCCCCGGCTGGCTGCGTCTCACTTGGTGTCTCTCACAGTTACTCAGGCAGGAACTGGTCTGGAGTTGTCACTCACATGTCTGATTCCTCAACTAGGAAGACTCCAAGAGCGGGTGTCAGAACAGCTGGGCTTCTTGGACATGCCTATCTGTGGGACCTCTCACGTGGTTTCTCTGACACGGCGGCTCCAGGGTTCCACAGCAAGTGGCCCAGGGGAGAAAGTGAGCCAAGGAGAGTCTGCATGGATTTTTCTGACTTGGCCATAGAGGTCATACATCATCATTTCTGTCACATTCTGCTCATTGAGGAAGTGCCAAGGTCTGCACAGGGGACGTAGAAACCCCTCTTGATAGGAGCTGTGACAGAGAATTTGTAGACTTCCTTTGAATCCACCTCATTCTCATTCTCTGCATTCCCGAGCGTTTCATCCTTGGCTTCAGACATGCTGCCTCTCTCAGCTCACCAGCATCTTCCCCGGAAGCTAGTCCGATGGCCCCGTGTAGTGGATCCAGCATGCCCCTCGGGGTCCTAACTTTCCTCTCTTGCCCCAAGCAGCTCTGAAAGCCATAGGTGCGTCAATCTCAAGCTGCTTTTGTAGGGAGGTGATGCCTTATGAACTAGCATTGCAGGCACCTGCCTAACTGACCCAAGCCCCAAGTCCCCAAGGAACAGGCTCTTCTGTGGGGCCGAGGGGTATCTGGGTGATGGCAGAGAGAAGGGAAGGCTCGGTGCGAGGGCTTGAAGTTAGCCTCTGCTAACAGGTGGGAGCTGGGAGGCCATGGGCAGTATTTGGTTGACATCCCTATAGCATTATGGGAAGCAGTGAAAGGGCTAGAGATCTGATGACTATCTAAGGGGGGAGATTGTAGAAGATAGTCTTTTCTTGTAAGAACAAGATTTTATATCATGTTTTAAAATTAATCTGCTGGGATGGCACCTGCAGCTCAGTGAGTAGGGTGCCAGCTCCATATACAGAGGGTGGAGAGTTTAAACCTGGCCCAGCCAAACTGCAACAACAACAAAAAAAAAATAGCTGGGCATTGTGGTGGGCGCCTATAGTCCTAGCTACTTGGGAGGCCGAGTCAAGAGAATCACCTAAGCCCAAGAGCTGGAGGTTGCTGTGAGCTGTGATGACACGGCACTCTACCCAGGGCAACAAAGTGAGACTCTGTCTCTTAAAAAAAAAAAAAATCCACTAGAAAGTTTTGTTTTCCAAAACAAGGCTTTCAGGCATGTTCCTAGCTTAAAGAGAAGCAGTATGGATCTCCATCCTGATTGAGTCAGTTTTACCATGATCAGCGATCAGGCAGTCTGCTGTCAGTTTTCATAAGGCAGGTGAGTAGAGTCAGCTTCCTATAACCGACAGTGAATTCTACAGCATTCCTAAGGCACACCCAATAGTGCCCAGTGAGAAACTCAACAGACCTTGCAAGGTACATACTGAAACAGGATGAATACATCTATACTACAGTGGTTCTCAACCTGTGGTCACGACCCACAGGAACTGTGGCATTAGGAAGGCCGAGAACCACTGTACTACAGCATACCTTTTTGCCCTAATTAGTAGACATACTAAAATATTCAACTTAGAGACTTGAGTTTATGATGAACGATGCAGAATGAGTACTTGCTTATTTAGCTTGAATTTGTGGAAACTAGCGAGTGAACAAGACTCGTGGCTACCCGGTTGCTTACCCCAAGTTTCTGGTTTAAGTACCATTGACCTGGAGCCTTGTGTTTCATTACAACTTTAACCTAGCAACATCCCAGCCATGGCACTTTTCAGAGTGTTATTCCCTACCTTACTGGCCGGGAGCTGGGATGAGACGCAGCTCAATTTCCTTCCCAAGGTAAATATCTGGGATTCTGTGTGACAGTGCTCTTAACTTTATTTTTGCTCTCTTTGTCACTTTGTAAGTGCAAAGGAGAAAAAACATAGTTTGTTTGTTTTTTATTAGATCATTAAGGCAATTATGAGGTACAATGTGCTGGTTTTATATACAATTTGAAATACTTCATGAAACTGGTCAACATAGCCTTCACCACATTTTCTTAGTTATTGTGTTAAGACATTTATATTCTACACTTAGTAGATTTCACATGTACCCTTATAAAATGCGCCATAGGTGTGGTTCCACCAATTACTCTCCCCTCTTCTCCCCCTCATCTTTACCCTTCATCTTGGGCTGTAGTTGGGTTATACCATTCATATGAAAGTGTGAGTGTTTATAAATTGGTTTCATAGTACTCAGCCCTACTATGAAACAAAAAAATAGTTTTGAAAGTTTGTTTGGATATCTGAATCAGGGAATCGTTGGATCCTAACCTTGAGGATTCCTTGAGGTCACCCTTGCCGGTCCCACCACGGCATGCCCAACAGGTGGGTACCCACACTTGACCACCTCCGTGGCTGGGAGGGCTCCTTCTGTACTGGCACTGCCCACCTCCCACTAAGGGCGGCAGCACCTTTCTAAAATGTACTTTGAGGGCCTGGAGTTCCTGCTGCTGGCACTGGCAGTGATACCAATCTGCAGGAGTCCTGGTGCCCCACTCCTTGTCATGGTCGCCTCACAGAATGGTCTTGCAGCAAGTACAGGGATTTGCAAAGCTCTGTAGGTAAATGTGCTGCCAGCCTGAAGAGTCTTCACAGGGTGAAACACCTCAGTGGCACGTGCAGGTGCTCCGTTCGTGCATCTGTCCCCGGCCTAATCCCTTTTCTGTGTAGCATTGTTAATGTAGAAATGCAAGGGTCAGAGAGAGTATGTGGCCTTGGCAACCTGTCCCTTCTGGTGTGTCTGATTCATTGCGCAGCTGTGATTCTCAGGACTTTGTAAGCTTGTCTGCCTTTAAAACTTTGGCTTTTTTTTTTTCTCTCTCTGCTCAGGGGTGGGGGAAAGGAAGAGCAGAGAGAGGGAAGGGAGCTGGGGTCTTGGTGTGTGCCACACCTTTTGGGGGCAAAACACGATTGTAAGAGGGACTTTACCTAACAAATGCAATCAGTGTAACCAGGTTTCTTGTACCTTCAATGAATCCCCAACAATAAAAAAAAAAAAAAACCTTTGGCTTTTATCGCTCAAACCTTCATCACATGCCACTTTTGATTCCAGTTTTTCAGCCTGCCTGTTTAATCTTATGTGCTTTCCTTGACATTTTAAGAAACTTTTAATTGATACAGTTTGCTGGCAAAATAAAAAATTTAAAAAACAGCCACATTTTTAAAGAGACTTTGTGGTGAATAAATCATGCCAACTGCATGTTCTCTTTCCTTTGTTGAGGTGCTTATAACTGCTCTTGACATTCTAAAATAAGAATGCCAGCTTCAGATCGTAGCTACTTCTAAAACTTAAGAAAGAGCAAAGCAGAGAAGTTGGACAGAACACAGACTTCTTCCAAAATGTCAGAAAAAAATAACTGAAGAGTACATAAAAGTGAAAATCTTGGCCTGATGAATTAGTTATTTCAGTCTGTTCTGGCCCTGAGAAATGATCAGCTGCCTTGACAAGTTTATCCTTCACAGAGCTGGAAAAAATCTCAAAGGAGAGTGATTCTTTTCTTTGTAGTTAAAAAATAAAGAAAAAAAATCATTACTATTTCAGGGATTTAAAAATATTAAATCTGCAGATTATCAGCCCGCAATCCTTTTTGGAAAGAAATGGTAGATAAATAATTCATGCTGCATATTTTAAAGACACATAAAATGTGGAATAAAAGATCTATTAGAAGAACACGTACAGTCAGCAGGCTACAAGCTACTGCTGTGCCGTTTGCCACTGCTGAATTATACCTGAGTGAACCGGCATTGATGTTTTTGGAACATATAATTATGACTGTATGTGCTTTGATTATTAGAGCTGAACGTTGTGGTACTGTCATCAGATGACTGAGTTTGAGAATAATTTTATAGACTAACTGTGCATGTTGTCAAACCTCCAGTTAGGGGTTGTTGAAATCCCCACACTCCTTTGTTCCTAACAGAACCTGATTCTGTTCAGGCCTCCACCCTTTCCGTCCTTGCATGGGCCGCCACCAGGAGGTGACTCCGATTAGTTCCACCCTGCCCTTGTGGTCCATATCCAGTGGCAGGGATTGGCAGGGCATGGCATGTGAGGGAAGCCTGCCGGAGGAGTTTCTGGGGAAGGCTTTCTTGCTGCTAGTAGAGATGCACAGAATTATCCCTTCTGCTTCCGCCCATTGCCAAGTACAGCTGTGATGCCTGGGAGTGTGGCCACCATCTTGTGGCCATGAGAGATGAGCCAACTCAAAACAGAGGATGGCAGAAAGCAGAAATAGAAAGACCTTCGCTTCAGTTATGCCTTTGAGTTGCTGAATTAACTAGCCCTGGCACTGCTGCCCTAACACTGCGACTTGTTACATGACAATGTTGATTAGTCTTTTTGCTTTAGCTAGGGTTTTCTGTTACCTGCAGCCAAGCCATACATATTCTTGCATAGATGCATGCACTATTTAAGATAGAACAAAAAAGAAAGTTCGAAAAGAATAAAGGTTACCATCCCTTGGAGGCATTGGTGGTATGTGGTGAGCATAGTTGTCTTCCAAAGGTTACCACCAATGTATCTCATTTATATCATATCTACGAGTTGCATTCAGCCTGGTCAGTGACTAGTTTAGAATATTGGTTTGGCTGCTTTAACAGAAGTGAAATAACAATGATTAAAAAGCATGTATTTCACCCCAGTATTCCGGGTATAGTGGAGTTGGGGAGAGAAGAGAGGTCAGGGTGGGCTGGGACAGTGAGCCTCCTTTTGATCTGGAATTGTCAGATTCCTCCAGTCACAGCTCATTGACCAGAACTTGATCACATGAGCATGGCTAGTTCCAAGGGAGTCTGGGAAATATTCTCTTTAGCTGGGTGGCCTTGGGTCCGGCTAAAACCCAGAGGGTTTTTCTTCTAAGGGAGAGAATAGACACTTTGGGACAGCTCGAAGTGCCTGCCCTGTAGAATGTCTGCGACAGTAAAGAGGAAGAACGTGACGAGGGCCAAGTGCTGGGCACCACTCTGTGGATGTAAAGCACGGTTGAGCCACACAGGCCAAGCTCCCCAAGCAGCCCAGGTCCCTGTGCCAACTCTGGCCTGTGCTGGCCTCTCTCCAGGTCACCATAGAGACTTAAACCAGGTGATATTTAAAACCTCTTCAGACTGACTTTCTCTGGCATGGTGCAGTGGGCATTCTATTTTCTGAGTGGGGAGAGAGGGAGCAAAGACCAGGGAGTGGCAGGGTAAGCGCCTCCTGTGTGGGTGATGGGTATTAAACCATCAGAGTAGTCCTTGGCAGTATTTACTGAGAGCTTGTTGGGAACTGGGTATTAATGCTGTGTGCCTTGCATGCGTTAGCCCCGCCAGCCCTCACACAACTTGTAAGATGGGCCCAAGGATTCTTCCCATTTCATAGGTGGCGAAGCTGTGGCTCACTGGAGTAGAGTAGGGCTTCTGGCCTAGACAGCTGACCCCTGGGTCCAGGCATTTAACTGCCTATTACACGAAGGACTGGGAAGTGAGATGGGATGTGTGGGGTGTGGCCAGATCATAGCAGGCCCTGAAAGCAGGGCAGAGAATGCTGGGCTCGACACCAGGGCTTACCCAGGACCTGCTTCAGGATCCATTTGCATCACTGATCAGCACATCTCCCTGCTCCCAACTCGGTACGCTGAAGTCAAGAGGTCACTGTTACCACTGCGTGTCACACTGGGGCCCCTCACTACCCTAACATAAGAGATAGGTTGCTCTAGGAGGGTACCCAGCTGGGAGAGGTCCCTGGGAGGGTCACTTATGAAGCAAAGTGCAGAATGTTCAAGGGAAGGCATGCCTCATGGTTAGTAAGCATCCTTTAAGATGTTGCCCATGCCCAAAGGGGCAAGGAGGCCTGTGGGCCTGCTCTTGTCCAGCATTCCTGAAGGAGGCTGGGTACTGAGAAGAGATAGGATGCTGGCCCTAGAAAATGAGGTCAGTCCCCAAAGGGTGCCTGTCCCTCAAGCTGGCACTGCTCGGTGGCATGGATCCTGTAAGCAGATACCCCCCTCCTGCTCTGTGGCATGAGCAGATTTCCCCCCCTCCTTCTGCTCTCACCTGCAGACCGTGGGCAGCTGGCCTGGTTAGACGGAGTGAGACCTTTGCAGCCCAGCCCCTGTGGGGCCTCTGTGCAGCCGACTTTCCCCCAGGCTTTCCTCAGACACCCACCCACTCCTTCTCTGGCTCTCATCATTCTAGACAACCCAACACTCCACCACCACCATTAATAGTCAGTACCATCTGACTCAACGCTGTCTGGTTGGTTCGTTCTGTTTCCCTAAAATAGAAGTGCACCACCACCAGTCTGCTCTGCGAGACCGAGTGCCAGCATCCCCATGTCCAGGAAACCTACCTGCCATCTCCCAGCCTGGACGTGTTCCCCTCTCTCCTGCTGACAGCTCTGGTTCCATATGGTCTAGATCCATTTACTCATTTCTTCAATGACCAGACTGTAAGCTTCCTCTTAAAAACAAAACAATGAAACCCAAAAACAACTTAAGAAAACTTTTTAATAAAAAATTGTTTAACTTCAGATGTAACACGAAAGCAGAGTGGATGTAACAAATCCTCACAGATCTGTCACCCAGCTTCAGCTCCTATCAGCATTTTCCCAGGTTTGTTTTATCCATTCCCCTCAACCTTTGTATGCCCCATGCCCCAGAATATTTTAAAGCAAATCCAGTCTCTGTCATTTCTCCCATAAATACTCTAGTACATTTCACCTGTGAGCAAAGACTGTATCCTCTGGCCTGTGTCCTTACCACTTGGAATGGTACCTGATCCCTACTGGCTTTCAGGAAATATGTTATTTTGAATCAGCTGACTTGCTGGCTGAATGAACTGGCATCAGCCTTCAGAACTGAGCCTGCAAATTAACTGGAGACCTCTGGAATGGGAATAACCCCTGGGAACTCACAGCCCCTCCATCCCAGGTGCCTGTCTTGCTGCCTGGGGTCCAGAGGCTCTATAGTCTGTCCATCTTAATCAGACTTGAAGGTTGGTTTATTCTTAGCCAAGTGTCTTTGATTTTGCAATTAAACTCCACTTTGAGGTCACCTTGTAGAATGGGAATTATTAAGATGCAGCTTTTGTCTTCGCTTCATTCACAGTTCACAGCTGTGGTCTTGAGGGGATTTTTTAAAAAAAATTATAATGTATTTACTTTAGATAGATAATTTTGACCAAAAAATCAAAGTGTAGAATACATCTAAAGCATTTTCTTTAATACCATCTTTCTATTCCTGGTAATGGTATTTTAACTGTGCAAATGAAAGATAATTGAATGCACATTTTCTTTCAAGCTGTCGTGGTCATGTTTAAAACCCTAAATTTTATGCATTTTGAAAGAGACCCTAGGACCAGAGTCTATCACTAGATGTAGCATTTTCAGCTCCTATGTGGTAAAAAATAGACCAGAGCTTGGGCTCTGGAAATCTCTTACGGTAAAATAGTAGGTTGAAAGAATGCCTTTGATGTGTTCTTTTTCCTCTTAATTCAGAGGTGGTTTTTATCATATTGTAATGGGAGCTGCTTGTTAGCTAGCACAGTTTTCAAAATTGTATCCTACAATCTTTCCTTTCACTGTTCAGATTTGTTGTAAGGTTGAACTGAGTTAGCTGAGTTTTCTGTTTGTTTTGTTTTTTCGGTTTCATCAGGAATTCAGAGTAATAATTTATGTGTGGGCTTAGCACAGGGGACTAAGCCATGCCCAGGAGACAGCTGATGACTAGTAACTATTGCGTGCTCAGCTTTCACACATAACAATTGTTTCCACCAAGACATTCATAGGAAACAGATTTGGTCATGAAGCCATATTGAGCCAAGAGCATCTTTTCCATGGAAGGTAATGGTATTGAGAGAATTTTAGGGGTCAGAGGAATGGGGGCTGTAATTCCACAGCACCTCCCCCTGCCAGTGCAGCAAGGAATCTTCCTGTAGATTTTATTTGGGGGGCTACGAGTGAGCAGATGTGGGGTTTCTGCTCTAGGCCCAGGGTCCCGGCTGTCTTTGGCCTGACTTTGTGTGTTGAGGAGCTGCGGAAGACCCCAGGGGTAGGTACAGAGCTCCTGTGGAGGGAAGTTTGGGAAGATGGCAGGAAGGGAGCCTGAGGATTGTATAACTTGCAGGGGTCCTCAAATTATGCCCCGCGGGCCACATGCGTTGGTGTGAATTGTATTTGTTCCTGTTTCGTTTTTTACTTCAAAATAAGATATGTGCAGTGTGCATAGGAATTTGTTCATGGTTGTTTTTTTTTAAACTATAGTCTAGCCCTCCAGCGGTCTGAGGGACAGTGAATTTGCCCCCTGTTTAAAAAGTTTGAGGACGTCTGATTATTGAGTAGCTGCAGGCACCCTTCATTGGGGAGGCTAGAAAAGGAGAAAGGGAACTCTGGAGAACTGAGGCTCCAGGTTGGACCACAGAGCCAGAAAGAGCCAGTGGGCTGGTAATCTTTGTCCTCTTGGGGTGGTGCCCAACGTAAGTGAGGCAGATGTTCCAGGCCGGAAAACCTAGGGCAAGGCAGGGCACAACAGCTGAGTCAGCCCCAAGGAAGGTTCGCGTGGCAAAGGAGCCGCAAGGATGGCCACAAGCGTGGCCGCTTGCCCTGTCGGGTGGGATGGGCCCATGATGAGGTAAGGGGCCAGCAGCCAGGATTCGGGAGAAGAACCACAGCACAGAGCAGAAGCAGCAGCTCAGAGGAAAGGGCGAATCCTGTGTTCAGATCCTGGCGTAGGTGTCTGTGTGGTTCCTCCAGAGCGTGGGAGGCAGCCACAGCCCGTACCAACTCTGTGCCGGGTACTTTGCTTATTGCGATACTTGCTCCCACTGCCACCTGCTCTTTCATGTTTTTATCCCCAGACTGATGTAAAAATCATGATCCTGCGACTCAGAGAAGTGAAGTCAGTCAATTGTCACGAGGACATGCAGAAGTAAGTGGCAGAGAAAGCTGGAAGTTGAACACAGATCTCCTGGTCTCTGGGGCCTCATCCTTCCCCACACGCTACAGCTCCTTGCATTCTCCTCCACGCAGAAATGTCTTGAATGAAGAAACAGCCAGAGCAACAGAAGCGTGGTCTGGCTCCCACGTGGAAACGCACACACATGCACACACCTGCCTTTGAGCTCCTAGTTCCAGCTACAAACAGATATCTTCATATTCGTGTGAATTTTGGATTCTCTCGTCGTTATTTAGCAATGTTTTAAAACTAAGAAGAAAGCATGACCTTCATTTCTGAGTTTTCCAGTGAAACAGGCTCCAGAGAAGACATGTGTCTGAGGGACTGGTGATCGCACCAGCCTGGTCTGTAGCACTGGTAGAAGGGGCTCTGGCCAAGCTGCAGGCTGTCACAATCAGAAAGGGTAGGGTGCAGAAACCCAGAGAAAACCAAGTAGGAACAGTGGATCTGTCCAATGAAAAGGCAACTACATGATCCCAGCCATCTGGTTAACCCAACATAAAATTTAAATCTAAAACTAAATATAGCCCGTTTCCCAAAAAACCCTCAGCATATTAAAGAATGTAGACAAGATGGAGAGTTGCATGTGGTGCCTGCAGATGAGAATGTGGAGATCCAGTTCTGCTTTAAAATTTCTGGTGAAGATGCAAGGTGTGTCTTCCTCATTATATCAGTTAGCGCATGCTTGGTGTCAAGCTCCCAAAATTTACTGGCCTAAACCAGCAACCGTTGTATTTGCTCTTGATTCTGTGGCTTGGCTATGCCATTCTTTCAGTGTGGCTCTGCTGATTATGGTTTCTTGGTCTGGCTGGAGCCAGGTGGTGTAGAATGGCCTCGGGTGTGTGGCAGGTTGGTGTCTGAAGAGCAGCTCAGAAAGGACTGCTTGTGTTGGTTCCAGGGGATCTCTCTTCCTCCAGCACAGTAGCCTGGGATCTTCACGTGGTGGTCTCAGTGTTGCAAGAGTAGCAGAGGAGGACAAAACAAGGCCTAGCGCCTAAGTACTTTTCAAAGCTCTGCCTGTAACACATTTGCTGTTGTCCTTTTGGGCAACACAAATCCCTTGGCCAAGCTGAGAGTCCTGGTGGGAAGAGTTTACATAAGGCCATGAATATAGAAAGGCATGAACAAATTGGGAGCCCTAATTGCAACAAATCTGCCTTACCATAAGCTGGAGATTTAACTTAGCAGGTAGCCATTGTTTCTACTGAATGTCCACCTGAAGACAACTCTGAACCATACTTTGGTTAATACCCATATGAAAGGCAGTGTCATGGCCAGGTGTGGTGGCTCCCATCTAAATAATCCTAGCACTCTGGGAGGCTGAGGTGGGTGGATCGCTTGAGCTCAGGAGTTCAAGACCAGCCTAAGTAAGAGTGAGACCCTGTCTCTACTAAAAATAAAAAAAACTAGCTGGCCATCATGACAGATACTAGTTCAAGCTACTCGGAGACTCAGGAGAATCGCTTGAGTCCAAGAATTTGAGGTTGTCTTAAGCTGTGATGATACCATGGCATTCTACCCAGAGCCAGAGTGGGATTCTATCTCCAAAAAAAAAAAAAGAAAGAAAGAAAGAAAGAAAAGGCAGTGTCAAGTAAAACCATAGGATTTATCCTTAGCTGTCCTAGTGGCCTGTCATTCCAGTCAGGCATGTGGGAAGTTCCCAGGAAGTAAGAAGCAGGAAGTAGGTGGAGGGCCAGCCCTGGCCCAGCAGTGGAAGAAAGGACTTCTCCTACCTGCAAATGCAGAGCAACTAACCAGCAAGTCCGGTGGTGAAGCAAACAACACCACCCAAGCTCAGAATTCAGGGGTGGGTGATTTCCAAAGCTGGCAGGGTGGCTTCCAAGGCCTGGAGTGAGAGAACTGAAGACAGGCTTGTGAGGCAGAGCAGAGCGAGGGATGTGGACAAGAACACATCAGTCTACTGGACTCAGCTCAAAGGACTGGGGCCCCACCCTTAGTTAGGGATGGACAGAAGCACTTTACATCGGACAGTGTAAAACTGGGGTTTATGTTATCAGAGATGCCAGTTGCTGGACATAAACGTTCAATTGTGAGGTGCAGGTGGATTTTTGTCAGTCTTTTGGCAAATGTTCCCTTTTGGTAGAATGTCTGACAAGTTCCTTAGAATGGCTTTTAGACTCCCCTGCAGAGCCCTTGGGAAGGGGGTGGGAAGGAAGGGGGTCCAGGGCTCTGGCTCCTGCTTCATTCCCAGCAGATGTGCTTTTTAAAAAAATAGGTTTTGAGATCTAATCCACTCTACAGTTCACCAAGTGTACAATTTAATGGCTTTTACTACGTTCACAACTCTCACCACATTAGCAGATGAGCTTTTATCTGATTTTGTCTATCAGGGCCCTGAAGATTACATTTGAAGGCGCAGAAGATCCAGGTTTGAAATTACTCTGACAATCTTACTGTGGGTTAAGAACTTTTTCTAGAGAGACTGTGTTTTTCAAGTTCTTTTTAAAATCCCAGTGAGAACCAGGAAATAAATTTTATTTCTAAAACCGATAGGATAAAATCTATAGTAGCCATTTACTTTTTTCCTAGCTGGGACATTTAGGGCCTCATTCAGCTTTTTCTTTTTCTTTTAGAAGTCTTTTTTACACTTCTAATGGGGCTAGAGAAATTTAAAATGAGTGGCATGGAGCTTCAGGAAGCCCCCTGGATGCAGGTGAACCAGGTTCCATGGTCCAGGATGAAGGGAGGTCTTTAATTAGCAGATGAGGGTAGTTGGCACAGGAGCAAATTCACCTGTACACCTAAGACGTTCCTAAAAGCATTACTGTGGGACATGTTTCGATGACTGATATTCAGATTAACAATTACAATTAAAGAAGACCAAGGTCATCTTAGCAGAACATTCATCAAAAAAGTTAGGGATTTAAAAGGTTGGAGGTCATGATAGGGCATGCTGGTCCTCATGAAGACTTCCTTCATCGGGACTTTGCAATTGCTCAATAAACATCATTTACATTTTTCTTTGGAAAGGTCATGTCTGTACAATATCTCACTCCCTATTGATGTCAGATAAACCAGGCATTCATGCACGGGTTTCCTCTTGTTAGCTAGAAGGCAGCATTCTTGCTTGGGCTTATTTGGGGGCAAAGACTAATCATAAAGTGTGCTATTGTTCTCCAGCTAGAGATTCACGCTTCCCTGCCAGGGGACTGGACTAATCGGATTATTTTCAGTTGGCAAACTTGGTTTTCCATCTCTGAACACTTGTATATTGCCTCTGCTTTATTCACAGGACATGTTCCCAATTTGAGGTGAAGCCATGAAGAGGAAATAGGAGAAGAATAATGCTTTTCCGCAACCGCTTCTTGCTGCTGCTGGCCCTGGCTGCGCTGTTGGCCTTCCTGAGCCTCAGCCTGCAGTTCTGTAAGTAGAGCAGGGTGTCACCAGGGCGTGGAGGGGAGGGCGTTTCATTCTGAAACAGAGGGCCTGGGTTTGTGGGAAACAAGAAGGCCTCAAAGCCTTCTTTTTCAAACGAACAAGGAGGTTGGAAGCAACTAGGTCTTTTTATTGTTGGTGCTCATGGTGGACAGTTGCAGACAGGGTTCTAACCCACCAAGCAGCACTCAGGGGGTGCTCTTGACCTGGTTCCCAGACTACCGGGTCACTCACACATTCTTAGTTCAGACTTCCCAGGTGGAGACACTGAGTGGCCGAGCTTGACTTTTGTGCTGAGATACACCAAGCAGAGGTGTGTGTCCGCTGAGGATTGGGTGTCCATTTTATATCTAGTCAGCCGTGGGGCTGGAGTTTGGGGGGGCAAAGTTGGGGGGGGTCAAGTCACTAGTATCAAGCTTGCCCCAGGGCAGTGGGAGATTAGCCTGATAAATCCCATGTGGCCAGGTAAGAGTGCTCTGAGGAGGCCAGTCCGCCAACTTTACCATCCAGCACATACACTGGGATCCTGGTGCTGAAGCTGTGCCCAAATCTGTGCATACCACAGCTCCCCCAAGAGTAGCTGTCCTCAACCACAGATCTGGCCCTGGGACCTTCTTGGTTGCAACCCCTCAGTGGTACCCCACTGTCATCTTCTGGGAGGCTCCTTGCCCTCCTGTGGCCCCTCTCTACTCGGCACGCTCAGTGAGTGCCAGCCTGTGCTCTGTGCCCAGATTGCCCTCTTCCCCACCCATCCTACCCTTGCCCTTTCAGCCCTGCTTCTTCTGCCCAAGAACCTTCCAGGAGTCCCCGAGGGTTTGGACCTTCTTTGGTGTAGCCATAAAAGCTTTGGCCCAGTTCCCCTCCTCTCAGTAACCATGCAGGGTTGTAGTCTTCAGTTCTGTGTCCTTTCCTACTACAAGACTGTCTACTTTTTGAGTTTGGGGACTGTGTCCTGTTTCCCTCTATAACCCAGGAACCAATGCTGCCCAACACATAGTAGGTATTTCATAAATGTTTCTTGAATGCATGACTCTTTGCCTGCCCTGAAAAGCACATGGACCCCAATTTCCTTTCTCTCTGCTGCTGTATACTTGAAGCTGAGAAAGTGTCTATACAATGCCAGGCATTGTGCTTTTGCTGTCACCCGCCTTCCCTCCATTTCACTGCCTCACCCTAATGGGTGGGAAATAAGCAGTTGGCACCCATCACCGCCCAGGGCATCTTTGTGAGGAGGTGGCATTTGTGTCACAGTGTGAATGATGGAAGGAAGGGCAGGTGCTCAGTGAGTGGGATATGAGTGCACAGAGGAACATAGGAAAGGCTTGGTGTGAGGAATAGGTGGTGAGAAGTGAAGAGGCTTCCAGCAAGTTTCTCTTATTCACCTCCAGCTATGACATATTCCCATGCATGCATCTGGCGCATATTTTCACAGGTTATTTCTAACAGTAAAGGGAATTGAAAGTACTCATTTTATCCTTCCAGAATTGGAAAAGAGGTCAAGAGAAGGTGGGCATCAGAAGTTTAAAAATATTCCAGATGTAAAATAGGAATCCTTTCCAAAAAGTGTGGCAGGACTTTCAGTAGTTTAATTGTTTGTAACATTTCATTAAAAATTTTCCATCCTTTGGTTGGAGCAGTAGGATGTTACAATCAATCCTGATTTTTATTCTGAGAAGCTGACAGGTTCTCAGATGTGAATGTGGGTTACTTGCGGCATTTCTCTTGCATGAGCTGGTTTCCACGTCACTGAATTGGCCTGTGTGTTTTGCTTATATAACTCCTCTGAAAGTACCTTCTGTTTTAGGAAAGCCAATTTTCAGCCATACTTTTTAAAGGAAAATTTTGCAGGGTAAATTAGCCTGGCTGGGTCTGAGCTCTTTATTCTTGGAGACATTGGAGTTCGGAAAGATATTAAAATATGGACGTTCTTACTGCTCTTCTACTTCTAGGTAAACTGTAACTTTTTTCCCCCATTTCTGTACAAATGGAGTTTAATTGCTTCATTTATTTAATTGCTTTATTGGTTGCTTATTATTGTGGTGTAAGAAACTGCACTAATTCATAATGTAAAGGTTTATGCTTAAGTAACGCTGATGTTCTCATTCTTACCCTGAAAGATATGGACTTTTTCTTTGCTATTTGTTTTGACAAACTCTTGAATACCAAATTAGCACATAAACTAATTTTAAGTAATATGTTTGAGGCGACCAAATGTAAATGGGTTTTCTCATGTTTTAAGTAAACAGCATAGTCTTGTTTTCTGAAATGATTATGGATTTTATTTTGTCTTTTTGGTAGCTTGCTTTTTCTGATGTTTTTGAATATGAAAAAGACATTACCCAGCTTATGATTCAAAAATTAGCTATTTAAAATAAGCATTTCTTCCTCTGGGTACAGAAAGGACATAATGAACTCGCATATATTTATTGAGTGCTTATGGATGTGTGAAAGTTTTCTACACTGTGGGGGTAGGCGAAGTAGGGAAGGTTACACAAAAAAGATTAAGATACTGGCTGGTCCGAGGGCAGTGGCGTTTACAACGAATTGATCACAAACAGTTACAGATTTTTTTGTTCCTTCTCCACCCCCACTGCTTCACTTGACTAGCCCAAAGATGCTGCTCATAGTTTCTGAAAATATGTTGATCTTAAATGGTACTAATGATTTACTATATGCCTAGAGTCCTTAGTAAAATCACTTATTTTGTATTTTGACGTCCTCGATGTTTCGAGTTTGGAAATGGGGGCATTCTGAAATTCCTTCATTTGAATTATAGAAGGGAATGAGTGAGGCATAAATGTTTTCAGCTATTATGGTTACAATACACACAAGTGGAAAAATAACTTCTCAAATTGAAGGATTCCTTTAACACAATAAGGGAAGACCATCAGGATATAAAGGCTTACAAGCCATGAGCTACATTTCTCTGCTCATTTGTAATCACCCGCTTTTCTGCTTTAATTCAGCGTTTCCTTCCTGCTCATTTTGTGCTTCTTTTGCCATGTTCCCACCATCATTCTCAAAACAGCGGCATGACGGGAGCAGGCAGGCTCTGGAATCATAACCTTGGGTCTGAATGTCAGCTTGTCCAATATGCAGCTGTGTGTCCTATATCTTCTTCTGAAATAGAGTTAATTATTGTTGCTTTGCAAGGTTGGTATGAGAACAGAACTTTATGGGAAAACTCTTGACTTATCAAAGCATAGCCAATATAAACCTTTTTAGCGAACCAGTACAAAGTTTCAACTAATGCACTGTCATCAGAAAACAAGGGCTTAACCAAAAGGTTGCCAAAGTGGATGTTACTTCAGCCATTTGGCAGAGGGAGGCTTTTGAAATATATCATACATGTATTTGTTTTCAATCAGAGTACACTGGTCATGATGGGGGCTATTTATACTGAGCATTGGGTACCCATATCTGGGGTTGCCCTCTTGACCAGGGCTCTGATTGACTTCACTGGAGTCAGAGGGAAATGTTGAAGGAGAACTGGAGATTCAGATTCCCAGTTGCAGAAGTGAAAGCCAGAGTTGTCTTCAGTATCCATTTTCAAGGGAAGTCAGACTGTGGTCCAGGTGAACATGGAGACGCATTTCAGTTACGTGTAAGGAGGGACTTCCTGGCGGTCGGTGCCACGCAGAGTTGGAGCGGGTAGTGTGTTCTTCATCGTTGGCGTCGGCAGGGCCTGGAGGGCTGCTCTCTGGAGAGTAGAGTTATTTATTGGGCAGGTCACCGGGCCCAAACCCATTTAAAGTCTTTAAATTCTGAGATTTCATGAATTTTATCTTTCCTTGCTAATCCAATGCCATGAGTATGTGCAACTTAGTTTTATAGCAAATGTTCCTCGCATTTCCACCATGGGTTAGACCATAGACTGGGAGTTTAGTCCCCCAAGGACCCCAGGGAGCTTTCTGTCCCATAGAGGAGAAGCTCAGGCAGCCATGTGTGCTGGCGTAGGTAAGAGGTGGCAGTGCAGTGGGGTAGGAAAGGACGTGGACTTGATCCAGACTGCCTGGGTCAAGTCCCTGGCCTGCCAATTACCAGCTGTGTGACCTCACTCAAGGTATTTACCGTCTCTGTGGCTCAGTTTTCCTGTCTGTAAAATGAGGGCAATCTTAGTTCCTATTTCATATGGTTGGTAATGGATTCAGTACACCTGAAACAAGGCCTGGGCACATCATAATCACTACATGTGTGTTTGCTAAATCAAGTGAGAGACCATTATGGCAGGATAGAGAACGCAGTCCAGCCCGGGAGGCAGAGGACACTCCCAGAGGAGGTGACATCTGAGTTCATCTCTGAGGAAGAATAGGAGAAGATCGAGGACAGAGCTGGGAAGGGCATTCCTGGTAGGTGGAGGTGGGTGTGTCAAGGCCGAGGGATCAGGAACCGGCCAGGTTGGTGACCTGTGTGTAGCTGTGAAGGTAGACCACAGGCTAGGGGCCACTGCCCATCACCACATTACACCCTGAAGGCTGTGGGGAGCCACTGAAGCAGGGAAGATGCCATCATACTTGTGTCTTGGAAAGACCGCAGTCCATTCCAGTGTTTTCCAGGGGTTTCCCTGAGCACCTTGATCAGAATCACTTGGAGAGCTTGTTTAAAATACAGGCACCCAAAACAGCAAAAGAGCAAATTTTGTGCCCCCCCCCCCTACAGAATCATGATCTTGGTAGGAATGGAACCCAGAAATCTGCACCTTTTGCAAGTTCCCTGGGTGAGTCTATTACACACAGAATCTGAGAACCACCAGTCCAGAGACTGGTGAGGCTGGGAGGCAACTCGAAGGCTGTTTTGCTCATCCAGTAAAAAGCTGAGGGTGGCCCAGGTGAAGGAATTGGCCTAGAAAGGAAGAAGCAGAGCCGAGAGATGTCATGATGGTGCTGTGGGACTTTATAGCTGATTGGTGTAGTGGGGCCAGGGGGCCAGGATGACGGTGGGGGGGAGGGGTTGGGAGGAGTGGAGGACTCTTCCATGGCATCCAGGAGTCTGGCTCAGGTACTTGAGTAGATGCTTCATTCAAGCATGTGTTCATTCATGTCCTCCCCATCTGGGGGTAAGCCCCATCTGGCAGAAGGAAATGGCCAGAATAGACTGGGAGGGCAACCATGCAGGGCTGCTGGCTCCCTGGGTCTGAAGCACAAGGCCAAGGGACAGTGCTCAGAGCAAGAAGAGCGGGGGACAGGGCCAGGTTACAGGATAAGCTGGGGACAGAATAGAACAGAGAGTAGGATAGCGTTAAGGAGGGAAACAGGATCACTACAATGTCCTGCCTAAGGGCAGACCTCAGAGTCTGAGGCTGGACGGGGCCCTGCCAGGAGGCGCTCTGGGGAACTTCATGCTCACCTTGGTGCAGTCCCGGCTTGGGGAGGACCAGGACTCCTCAGAGCATGTGGAAACTGCGCCAGACCAAAGAGCCTGTGAATTTGTTTTGTTTGGCCCAATCAGTGTTTTTAGAATTTTAAATTTATTTGCCAACATTTTTAAACCAGGCAGTTTTATGTAAACTTCCAGCCCCTCTTTAAAAATCAGATTCTGCAGCAACCTGAGGCCCATAATCCTTTGCAGGGACAATTGGCGGGAGCTGAGCAACTGAGTCGGAGCTGCCCCCTTGGGCATGTGCTCGCCCTGTCTCCACAGTCGTCACCTGCCTCGTCCCTGTCAGCTCCTGAGCTTGTGCCCTGTGAGGCACATAGAGGGAAAGAGGAGAGAGCACCCTGAAGATAGGGGCAGACAGGAAGAGAGGCCAGGAAGGAAGCAAAGCTGGAGCAGCCAGTGGGGTCGGGGCGCAGGGAGCCTGCCCAGAAGTTCTCAGGGGTGTGT
>CAUYRH010143405.1:0-20357 GCA_963574655.1 Perodicticus potto | reverse complement strand
TGGATAGAGTGCTATGGCATCACAGCTCACAGCAACCTCCAATTCCTGGACTCAAGCGAGTCTCCTGCCTCCGCCTCCCAAGTAGCTGGGACTGCAGGCGCCCGCCACAACGCCTGGCCATTTTTTGGTTGCAGCCATCATCATTGTTGTTTGGCGGGCCCGGGCTGGATTCGAACCCGCCAGCTCAGGTGTACGTGGCTGGCGCCTTAGCCCACTGAGCCACAGGCGCCGAGCCCACAAGGTGAGTTCTAAGGCCCTTCCAGACCTGCCCTGCCTGGTTAACATCACATGGCTGTTCAGGAAGTGATCTGCTCAGGAGATGACAAGAGAGCAGCTGAGAGGTGGAGGCAAAAGCAGGGGAAGAAGGAGTAGGGGTTCTCTCTCTCTTCCTCTCCCACAGTGCTGCCTCCCTGGTCAGCCACAGAGCCACTGCTACCCAGGAAAGCAGAGTCCATGGCATGGCTTTTCCAGGCCTGAGGCATGCCTTCCACAGTTAGGCACTGTCAGCTGAATCTCTGCTTCCTCTTCCACCCCACCCCCACCCCCCAGCTCCTTTATGGTCAAGTCAGGATTCAGAAGGCTCCCAGGGGGCCAGGAGAGTGAGGTAAAGGGGGTCTGGATGCTAAACAGAAAGCTTGGCCTGCAGGGACAAGTGTGTTGGGAAGAGAGGCGGAGAGAGAAACCTGAGAGCTGGGAGAGACCTTGCCAGAGAAGGTAACCTCAATGCTCTGTCCGATAACCGCCAAGATCTGTGTGATTCTAAATAACCCATGTGCCTTCACCTTTCCATCTGTGAAGTGGGCACATCTGCCCTTTCTGCCTCAGGAGAAGGTTGACTAGGAGCCTCTACAGCCCCGGATGACTTGTTATTTTACCGGCCCTGGCAGAGGGCTAGGGGGAGAGGGAGGCACAGCTGCCTCTGGCACGAGGTGTCACTGGGGACCTGGGAAATTCCTGGTTTAACTGCTGGGCTGGGAGAAGCCCAGCCTTCAGCTCCAGGATACCTCAACCCCAATGGAGGAGTTGGCATCCCTCCCATGCCTCTTGCACTTGGCATGAAAGGAAGATGGGAGCAGCTGAAACGATTTGTTGGCTGGCGCTCCAGCCTGCACGTCTGTCTAGCAATTGCTCATGCCCGCAGAAGCCACCTTGCACGCGGCTCCTGGATCCAGATTTCTGCAAGGCAGTGCCAAGAAAACATGGGAGGGAGGCGGGGCTCCCTGATGTGGCTGATGAGCTTGCTTTGAGCCAGGAAGGAGTATTTCGTTCGAAAATGGATTGCCTTTTGCTCTGTTGATATTTCTCTGGCATTAGTTTGCTGACTGCAAAAGAGAGGCTTTCAGCCAAAAAGTAAGTGTTCATAGAACAAATCGGCCAGTGAGAACTAATCCAGCGTAAAGAGAGAGGGTGGCTTTCCTTTCCAGCTCAGTGTCGGTAAGAACAATCAATATGAAACATCCAGGCGATAAGAGCACGGATTCTGAGATCAAACTGGCTGGGTTCAAATCACAACCCTCTGACTAACTGTGTGACGTGGCCTCGACTTCCTCGTCTGGAAGGTGAGGTGACATAGGTGAGGCTTACACTGAGGTGTTTTGGTTTTTTTCTGGTAAAGCAGAACTGTACCTGGTACATGGTAAGTGCTCAGTAACCAGTACTTACTGTTGTTATTTTCTCATAGACATTTAGCGCCATTGTTTCTATTGTTAAGGACATAATCTAGTTGAAGAGATAAGAAACAAAAATGAAAATTTAGGTGGTGAACATTATTTTTTTTTTACCACCTACATGCACCAGCGGTTTTATTTAGATGAACGATATTTTAACGAGCTCAATGGAGCTGCACGTAAGCAGGTGCACGATTGACTGCCAAGTGGGAGGGACGGTGTCCTGAAAGGCCAGGTGGCCTTGCCAAGCCCACAGTCTGCTCATAGGTTGCCAGGCCTCCCCTCCCTTAACCCATACAGAAAGGGGCAGCCCGAAGGGGACTTGACAGCCCATCATCTCTCTACAGGTCTTTGGACCAGGGACAAACCCTTGACTCAGTATCAGGTCAGCCACAGGCTCGGCAGGGACCTGGCAGGGCCTAGTGTAAAAAGATAAGTTGTTCCAATGAGACTGTTCCTAGGAAGTCTGAGTTGGAACCAGAAAGAAAGTGAGGCCATAAACTGGGGAGGAGAAGTCGGAAAGACATTCCTAGATAGAGGTGGAGCTGTGGGGGTGGAGGTGGGGGCGGGAATCATGTGAAAGAGACATTGAGAGGAAACAGCAAAACCATGACCAAGAACTTGCCTGTCCGCAGAGCTGGGGCCAGAGAAGAGATAACAGAAGACAGCGTGGGAAGGCCTCCAAGAGGCTTTTGATCAAAGACAGGAAGACGCCAGTGGGAGCTGCCTTGGTTCCTGCCTGCTGGCCTTCTGAAGGGACCTGAGCGAGTCTTTGATGCCAGTGACCAAGGAAGCTGGACTGCGATGCAGAGAAGGAAGGGGCCATGGAGAGCTGTAGCCACCCATGGAGACTGCACCAGAAGGAGGAAGGGGCTCCTGCCTGGGAGCCCGGGAGGACACACGACAGCCAGAGGGGTTCAAGGCAGGAGCAGAAGAGGAGGACAACCATGTGATGGAGAAGTGTGCGGAGGACCTCAGGAAATGTGTGAAGACTAGTTCGGTTTGGGCCACGGCTTGGAAGTTCAGAATTCAGAAATATTCAGAAAATACATTGTTGTATGAATTCAGTTTCAGGTAACAGAAAACCAAACCAAACTCAGGCCACCTCTAACAGAAGTGGGCTGATTTACACGTAGGAGAAGTCAGGATGTGTGGCAGGCTTAGTCAAGGCCAATCTAGAGTTCAAGCCACAACAAAGAGGTTGCATTTATACCTTTCCACTCTCCTGAAGAAGGCTTCATCCTAACTCTGCCTCCCTGGCTCTGAGCCAATCTGCCAAATGACCAACTTACCAAAAACATGATTTAAGGAATATTTCTTTTCAAAACAGTCAGTGAATGTGCTTATATTTTTAATTTGATTCAGAAATTGGCTTCCAGTGAATTGCTTTCAGAAAATTGTTTTTAGGCAAATTGCCCCACTTTTAGCTATTCTTGAGAACCAAGATGGTTTGGCAGCAGCACCTCGGACTATAAGTTTCTTGGCTCATGGCCAGGAGAATAAAGGTCCTTTGTGCCCAGCCTCACAAGCAGAAGCCCCGAGATTCACTCTGGTGGTTCAGCTGGGCTCACATGCCGTCCCCTGAGCCAGTGACAGCAGCCTAGAGAATGTGCTGGCTGGCTTAAACCTGGCTCAGAGCCTGAACTAGTCACTCGGGCTGGGGTGATGGAGCCATGCTGGTGGGCTTATGCCATTCGAGCCACTCCAGAGGCTGGGGAATGGGTGGAATCACACCCAGGGCACTTGGCTGGCAAACTCCTGTTAGGGAAGGCCCCCACGCCACAGATATGGAGAAAGTAATTAGCAATGTTAATTACAGGTAGCGACAATCTTCCAGCCAAAGAATTTGGACTTTATTCTATAGGCAGCCAGGTGACACTGGGGGTTTTTAGATCTGGGAAAGAAGTTCTTCCAGGTGGAATTTTATGGAGATTAATCTGGGCAAGGGATGGATGAAAGCAGGGGAAAGGCTGGCGAGCCAACGGTATTGGGGAACTCAGGAAAGAGGTAATGAGGACTGAAACTATGGAACTAGTGTGAAAAAGGAAAGGAAGGGAGGACTATGAAGTATTTTGAAAGAAGCAGCAATGAGAGTAACTATCTTACCGCACATGGACATTAGGGAAGTGACTGGATGGTAACAGAGGGAGGAATCAGAAATGGCACCAAGCCCTGTAACCTGCGTGAAATTCTGGAGTCTCTGCCCTAAACCCTTAATAACTCCTTTCTCCGAGACCTGTCCTCGAGCTCACAGGGAAGGGCCCTGTTCCTGTTTGTCTAGTGGAGGACGTCGTTTTGGCAACCTAGCACTCCCTTCCCTCCTTCTAGGGACCGTCCTGCCCCTTCCCCACCTCCCCATGGCTATTGTGGAGGACACTATTGTAACGCACAACTTCTTTCTAGGGACACCTGACCCAAGCTGAATCAATCAGAACTCTTCCTCCTCTTGGGACTATCAGGGAGATAGTGATGTCTGTCTGTCTGTCTCTGTCTCTCTCTCTCTGGGAGGCTGAAGATGTGATTGGCACAGCTAATGACCTGCTGTTGGCCTCAGGCTTTCACACGGACCAAGAAGCAGAGGACACCGGTCTGCAGTGTGGAGAAGAATGAGGCAGAAGCAGATGTGGCTTCTGAGAGAGCCCAGGAGAGGCTGGTGGGTACCCGCAGGCTGTCAGATTTCTAGATGTACTTCCTGGTCTTGGGACCTGCAAGACACCCTTGGCTTTTTCATATATACTTCAAGCAACTATTTCTAGAGTTGTGAAATTAGGAGTAGCAACTGATTCTAAAGAGAAACTACCTCAATTTGGATTTTATCTGCATTACCAGCAAGTTTACTAGAGGTAAGCCAGCTGCACCATCATTTAAAGATGCCATGAATACTTGGTGAGCAGATGTTTCAATAGCAAAGGAACGCATGAGGTCAGACAGAAAGTGGACAGAAGTTCAGAGGAAGCTTTGGAACAATCACAATTTAGAAACTGGAAGTGAAAGGGGACCTAGCAGAGAGATAGAAAGGGATATAACAGAGTCTTGGGGGACCTAGGATTGTAGTGTCCAAGAATCCACCGGAGGAACAAATGCAAGGATCATGCCCAATAAGGAAGTGTGGGGTGACATAGGGCAGGCTTTGAGATTGGTTGATTCACGATGTTACGAAGAACCCAGATGCTTTCCACCTCCATGCTCTGCTGCACTTGGCACTGGCTTCATCTGATGGTTGACTCCTTCCTCGGTTGAGAGATGACTGCATGTAACTGGCACAGTGGAAGAGAGGGGAAGAACACTCTCCCAACCATAGACTCTAAGCTTCTCTTTTCAATCTCATCAGGCCACTTCAGATCATGTGTGCACCCTTGTCCCAATACGATTTACTAGTGAAATGCCATTTGGTGATTAGCTTAGCCTATCAGGAGCCACCTCATAAGCTGGGGGTGGGGTCAGTGTCACCTGAAGCATGTGACAACAGAGGATGGGGGGCTCCACCTGAACATGATCAGGATTATGCTGGGGAGGGGCCGCTGCAGAGGCAATGAACAGCCCCCCCGCATGCTCCGCAGGCCTGCATGAGCTGCCCCTGCCTGGCCCAGCTCTCACTGTCCCTGCTTTGCAAAGATCCTAGAACGTACCAGCCTTCTCTGTCCCTCTTTGTCTTACATGCTGATCCCTCTGTCAGGAACAGCGTCCAGCCATTATGTGTTGCCTGTTCTTATATAGGTTTCGCTTTATGTTATTCCTTAGAGCAGCAGTTCTCAACCTGTGGGTCGCGACCCACGGGAACTGTATTAAAGGGTCGCAGCATTAGGAAGGTTGAAACCACTGCCTTAGAGAGAGCTTCCCCACTCTTGGCGTCCGTCCCTATTAGAACCCAGTTGCAGGTTGTAATTATGTTTCCATTATGTTCACTTCCTGCTCTGTGGGCCAGGGGCCACTTTGCTCTGCTCACCAACAAATCCTCAGAGCTCAGCATACAGCCAATGTTCGAGACACATTTGGTGAATGAATTAGATATTTCACTCCTTTCTTTTTCTAACTTGTGTCTATTGTCTTTTTTTAAGCATCGGAGACATCTCTGTAGACATCTTTACTATAACAATTTCTTCAAAATAATAACCAATCCAAAACAATAATGACTTTATTTATTTAGTTATTTTTTAGAGACAGAGTCTCACTTTATCGCCCTCAGTCGAGTGCCGTGGCATCACAGCTCACAGCAACTTCCAACTCCTGGGTTTAGGTGATTCTCTTGCCTCAGCCTCCCGAGTAGCTGGGACTATAGACACCCACCACAACACCTGGCTACAATAATGACTTTAAATAAACCTTGATAATAAAGAATGTTTTGAAAGCTCATAAAAGTTCCAGCAATGGGGTGGGGAGGTATTTTTTATCATGTCCAAGTACCTTATACTTCATGTCAGTTACTCTAATGTAGATAAAGACAAGACTAGGGCAAATTGGTGAGCTAGTTCAACGCCATCTTGGCTCCATCTCCTGCCTCACTAGTTAATTACATTAGCAGACCTTTATCAAAGGCTTCCTCTGCACCAGCCCTTGGGCTGTGAGATTTGGCCCTGATTTCAACTCTACTTCTAATAGGGGTCCTACCACTTCCTCCTCCATTTGTGGCTTTCCTCAATTCAATTCCATAAATATTTATTGAACTCACAGGAGGGTGGAAGAAATAATAAATGAGTGAATCTAGGGCATGTCCTTGTATTACAATTCACAATGATGGTTGTGAGGTGCTTCGAGATTTTGAATCATGAAAGTTTACGTTAGGGCAGCACCTGTGGCTCAAAGGAGTAGTGCACTGGCCCCACATACTGGAGGTGGTGGGTTCAAACTAGGCCCTGGCCAAAAACTGCAAAAAAAAAAAAGTTTACATTAGAGTTATTCTGTCTACTAAGCAACAACTGAACTGATACACCTTAAGAATAGGTTTCGGCTCGGCATCTGTGGCTCAATGGGCTAAGGCGCCAGCCACGTACACCTGAGCTGGTGGGTTCGAATCCAGCCCGACCCGCCAAACAACAATGGTGGCTGCAACCAAAAAATGGTCGGGTGTTGTGGCGGGCGCCTGTAGTCCCAGCTACTTGGGAGGCGGAGGCAGGAGACTTGCTTGAGCCCAAAAATTGGAGGTTGCTGTGAGCTGTGATGCCATGGCATTCTATCCAGGGTGACAGCTTGAGGCTCTGTCTCAAAAAAAAAAAAGAATAGGTTTCTACCAGAAAGATTGAAACAAGTAAATTTTTCTGATTAAGCCCCAAATAATCCAGTGAGGATTCTATTATCAGAACATTCTAATCTACTAGTTAGAGTCTCTACACAGGAGGGGATTAAGGATTGGCAGTGTTTCAGGAAAGGAGGCTGAAGTTTCATCTTGAAGTCCTGTTTACACAGCAAGCGTGCTGTTTCTGCTCAGATTGGAGGGTTATTTGAGATGGCTAGAGGTGACGATTGGAAATTGTGGAGGAAATTAAGTCTTTGCCCCCTCCTAACCATCTCTTGGAGCTACCACTGACCCAAGTTAACTGAAGGATAATTGTATTTTGTTTATCAGAATCTCAGCTATCTCAGGCTACAAAATCCACCAAGATTTGAAAAAGAAAACTTCAAGGGGAATAAAGCAGCAGTGGTCTGCTCTAATAACTTGCTTATCAATTTATTTTCCAATTTCCCCATCCTCTTCTCTCAGAGGGAAACATGGGGGAGAATCAGACTCCCAAGGATGATGTCCATAATAGGCTACAAGATAGAAGATATTTGTCTTTTTTTTTTTAAGTTGGTCAGTGTTGGGCCTTGAAGAGACAAGTTAAAAACAAAGAAAAACATTGTGAGAGCGCCAAGTTATAAAGCTGTAAACTGGCACTATGGAGCATCTCTCTACCTATCTCACAGGGACAGCGTGGCATCAAAATCAGAGCAATGTGCTGCTCAAATAATATAATTTAATAGCTTCCAAATGACATTTCTTGTTTTATTATCACTGATCCGTTCCTTGCACACCGAACTAGTTTGTATTTACCTTTCTCACTTACGCTGAGTGAACAAAACATTTTGCTCAAGGAAGGCAAACCTAGACAGGTCTGATTTAATTGCACAATCGGATATTAATAGAGCGTTTTGAAGATAATTGCTTTATGATCTCAGAATGAATCAGCTTTGAGGTCAAGGAGACAGTCAATGCAGCAGGTGGCACCCCTGCCGTCCCCTGTGTGTGGTATGGTTTGAGCACAGTGGGACTGAGTCTCAGAGTCACACCATGTGTGTACCATACATACAAGCTGGATTGGCAAATGTATCAACCTGCACTTCGTTCTCTTTCTCTTCCCTAGATTCTGCTCAGGAAGTGAGTTTTTGTGATGAGGCAGTCCTACTGGGGGAAAGTTCTTGATGATAATGACACTCCTCGCAATAGCTAACTTTTACCGTGCACCTCATATGGGCCAGGCACCGGGCTATATGCTTTGTGCCTTCATTTTTGGAGCCCTCACCACACGACTATGAGTCCTGTCTTATCATCTCTTTGTTTTTCTTATCTTGCATGGGAGGACTCTGAGCAGAGAGCAGTTGAGTCACTTGCCCAAGAGCACACAGGGGGGATTTAAACCTAAGTGTGTCTGGCTCAGAAGGGGATTTTCTGGGAAACGCTTAGAATCCTTCACTTACAGGGCCCCTTGCAAGGCCCTATACATAATTTTCTGTTTATAATTTTTTAATTTTTTGTCTAAACTGTGTTAGCTGAAGTCCCCACAAAATCTGAATCCATCTTTGGCCTGACTTCAGAGCCTCTGAACCATAGTTTCTAGCCAATCATAAATAACCTTAATGCCAAGGATTGACACATTTCCCCTCTCACACTAGGTGACTTGTTCATAGTAGGTGCTCCATAAAGGTTAAATGAAAGCACATATGACTGAATAAGCGGCCAGCTTGAAAATCGTGCTATGGATCTATTACCCCTGTATAGTGAAGACCATGGGATGGATTAAAATAATGTGAATCCCTAAAAGAAATTGGCCTTTTCCTGACATAGGGTATGAAGTAGCAGTTGAGTTTTTGCCAGGGTAAAAGAGCAGACAGGTGTTATAGATTTTTCTCTGTATCCTTTGCCATTGGTAAGTCCTGGGGAATGCCACGCTGCTGAATTTGTGATGACTTCCTCTTTGTAGGCCCTTTCATAAGAGACACCTCATTTCACTTAGCTTCTCTAATTAACAAAAGGAGAAAACAAATTAAAAGGAAATCCCTGAGGTAGCTGAGACTCAGTGTGCCTAAGTGTAAACAACATAATTGGAATTGCCTAACCTTATGAAAGCACCATACTCAGGGCTGGCTTTGAACAAGTAGTTCTTCTAGTTTTGCAAGGGTTTGCTAGTATCATTTCAGAGGAAAGGCCAGGAGGAAATGTATTTAAAATGCAACAAGAGGCCATGTGTGGTAGCTCATGCCTGTAATCCTAACACTCTGGGCAGTCAAGGCAGGTGGATCCCTTGAGCTCAGGAGTTCGAGACTAGCCTGAACAAGAGTGAGATCCCCATCTCTACTAAAAATAGAAAACAAAATTAGCTGGACATTGTGGTTGTCACTTGTAGTCTCAGGTGCTTGGGAGGCTGAGACAGGAGGATTGCCTGGACCCAGGAGTTTGAGGTTGCTAAGAGCAAGGCTGACAGCATGGTACTCTAGCCTAAGCAACAGAGTGAGATTCTGTCTCCAAAGATTAAAATAATAAAATAAAATAAAATGCAACAATAGAGTTTTTGGTTAGACATACAGATGGTACAGATTGAAACATATTTGCAACAAAAAAATAGCTGGGCATTGTGGTGGGCACCTATAATCCCAGTTACTTGGGAGGCTGAGCAAGAGAATCACCTAAGCCCAGGAGTTGGGTGTTGCTGTGAGCTGTGATGCCACAGCATTCTATCTAGGGCGATAAAGTGAGACTCTTGTCTCTAAAAAAAAAAAGAAAAGAAAAGAAAGAAACACATTTGAAGTAGCTATTGAAAGAAGCTGGTGATGTTCCCTATCTGCCAAAAATGTACTTTGCCTCTGTACGAGGACCTTCTTAAGGAACCTTCCAGGCTGGAAATTCCAGTATCCTCATAAGATGTATTTTTCCCACAATTTACACTGAACTATGTGTTAGAACGAGGAGGTTCTGAAGAAAGTGGATCACCCTTGGGAACAATTTGTGTCAGTGTCCAGGAACACCTATGCATTTCTGATAACCAGGGCCCCCTGCCTACTTTTTTCATGCAGAAGTGTTCACCTGATGGAGGAAGTTGACCCACTTGGGTCTTGATGCCTTGAGTACAAAAGAAATGACTTGATATTATACAAATCAAAGCTAAAGATGCCTGTCCTTGTCTGTAACAGTGGGACAATTAGTAAAATCACAAATTGTTTATCAGCTACCGGGGCTACTCATTACTCTGAGGTACTTACTGTCTTGGTGAGCAGTATCATGACTTAAAAGTAGTAGCTTTCTATACAAATCAGTTAACAAATTTAATGCAACTCCAGTTGATATCCTAATGGGATAAAAAGGAGAAAGAGAAGGAGAAGGCGAAACAAAAAAACCAAGAAGAGTAAGAAGGTAATGAAGCAGTCATTTGTCTTTCCATATACTGATACACATTAAAAATGTTCATACAAGCCAGGCACAGTGACTCACATCAGTAATCCCAGCATGCTGGGAGGCCGAGGCAGGTGGATCACTTGAGCTCAGGAGTTCAGGAGCAGCCTGAGCAAGAGTGAGACTCTGTCTCTAAAAATAGCCAGGCGTTGTGGCAGCCTCCTGTAGTCCCAACTACACTGGAGGCTGAGGCAAGAGGATTGCTCAAGGCCAAGAGTTTGAGGTTGCCGTGAGTTATGATGACACTGCATTCTACCCAGGGTGATAGAGTGAGACTCTGTCTCAAAAAAAAAAGTTCATATATATGTGGTAATTAAAAGTGTCTCTGCAATCCTGCTCCTAGGTATTTATCCCAACATCCCACAGTTGGCAGAAGAATAAACAAACTGTGGTACAGCCATGCTATGGAATACTACTCAGGAATGATAATAATTTAAAAAGAACTATTTATGCGTGCAACAATTTGATGGATCTTATTTATTTTATTTTATTTTTGAGACAAAGTCTAACTATGTCACCCTCGGTTGAGTGCCAAGGTATCACAGCTCACAGCAACCTCAAACTCTTGGACTTATGCGATTCTCTTGTCTCAGCCTCTCAAGTAGCTGGGACTACAGGTGACTGCCACAATGACCGGCTATTTTGTTGTTGTTGTTGTAGTTGTCGTTATTTGGCAGGCCCTGGGTCGGGTTCAAACTTGCTAGCCCTGGTGTATGTGCCCGGCACCCTAGCCACTGAGCTATAGGTTCTGAGCCAATTTGATGGATCTTAAGAGTATTATGGTGAGTAAAAGAAGCCAGACTCAAAGGCTAAACATTGTAGGATTCCATTTATATAACATTCTGGGAAAGGCAAAACTACATGGATGGAAAGCAGATCAGTAGTTCTCAGGGATTAAAGGAGAAGGGAGGGCTTGAAGGATAAGCCCTTCAAAAGGGCAGGACAAAAGAATTGAGGTGGGAAGATGATAAGATTGTTTTCTACTGTGACTATAGTGGTTACACAACTCCATGCATTTGACAAAACTCAGAACTATATACCCCAAAGAGTGAATTTTACTGTATGTAAACTAAGAAATAAAATAAACCCATAATTCACTAGAACAAGTATAAACAGGCCAATGGACTATCACAGACAGCTAGAAATGGAATCAAATATAGTTAATTAATTTTGCTAAACATAGCATTTCAGATCCATGGGGAAATTTCATAGTGCTGGGAAAACTGGCTCTTGGCATTAAAAACAAACAAAGAAACAAAAACCCCTTCCTTATACCTTAAATCAAAATTGATTAAATGCAAATAATACTGAAATAAAAACAAAAAATAATAGTATTAGAGGAAAATACAGATTTTTAGATTGGGAAGGATTTTTTTAAGTGGACAATTTTAAAAAGTCAGAAACCCTAAAGGAAAAAAAGGAATTGATTAATTTTTTTTTAAAACTCAGTAAAACAAAGAATAACCATTAACAAGTTAGCAGACAAATGGCGAAACCGGGGAAAATACATGTGACACACACGATAGACAAAGTTATCTGTAGTAGATGCTGGGGTGCATCACCCAGATTTCTCCCCCAGAATTGGGGTTTTAATCCCCCGGCTGTCAGCCACCATCACCCAGGGGTGTGGCTGACAGCTCATAGCTTAGCTCCTCTCCTGCAACTGTCCATAGCTGAAGAGAATCACTTTGAAGTTATATCCTTTCCCTGGGGCCAGCCCTCATCCAATGACTACTCCATAAAGAGGGATAAAGGCCTGGCCCCCTTGCCTCAAGGCAGAACTGTGAAGGGTCATCTCAGCCCCAGGACCCCTGTGGGGCCAGGTGAATGAGGACTTTGTGGCAGTTTAATTCCTCCTTCTGCCCAGTCTTGCTTTTTCCACTTCCCTTAGGTTTTGATGCCAAGAGCACGCCGCAATAAACTGCTACATGGGAATCTTGATCACAGCTTCTGTTTCTAGGGAACTCAACCTAAGATAATATTCTTAATATATGAAGAACTTTTACAAATCAACAATAGAAAAATGGGCAAAAGACATACAGAAGAAGGTAGGCCATCATTTTTTCCTCTATATGGATACTCTCCTTTGCCGGAGAGGTAGGATTTCTCTGTTCTGTTGACTCTGGCTTTCTCTTTTTGGACTTTTCCATTGTCTTTCAAGTCAAAAAGACTGCAGGCATCACAATTTGGGTGGCCTGGAGTGGATGGTTTGGACCAGCTCTGCTTCTGGGAGTGACACAAATGCCCTTTTGGCCAGGCTGCCTGCTTCTTATGCCCTCCTCTTGTTGCCTGGACTTTCTTACCACTGGACATAATGAGATATAGGATTTGGGAATGAACTTAAGAAAAAAGTCAAAGAAAGAAAGCTACCTCATGCCTAAGTCACAGGGGCTCTGCACAAGCTCTAGCCTAGAACAATAGCTCCATTGGAGGTCAGGGCCAATGTCTCAGAATCAGTCTTTGCTGTCAGCCATTGTTCTCTGAGAATGTGCTTTTCCTCAAGGACCTCATGGAGAGAGGCCATTGGCCAGAATATAAGATCTGAGCCTTCCTGGGCTCCCTGGACAAATGTTACCTTACTTTCACCACAATTCTCCACCCACAAATGTATATGAAACCTTCTAGGGAAAGTGCACAGAATGAGAAAAGAGTTGTAGGGTGAAAGCCTTCTTAACATATCTGGCTCAGCCACATGTATCTTTCAGAAGTTGCTTTTAGAGAATTTTTGAGGTCATAGATCATATCACCAAAAAGGGAAAAAAAGCATCTTCAGCAGATTCCATAAGGATAAGGGTAACGCATGAGGTCATGTCTAGTGATTATAGAATTATCTTAATTATTTATTAATATATTCAAGGCTTGAGAACACTGGCATTAGCCTTATACAGTACAAACTTTCAAAATCACATCTAAACGCTACCTGGCAAACCACACGAATGAGCGATGAGCCCCAGACCACACTTGAGATTGAGTGCCCTAAGTTACGATAAGTGATAAACAGTTGACTTTATGAAACCATGAACTAGAGAATCAGGATTGAGTGGAGAGTAAGAGGCTTGCAACTTTTTCCAGTGGTTCTGCTCTTGGCGAGCACACCAGAGCTGCCTGGGAAGCTTTTGCAAACTTTGTTTGTCCCATCTTTACCTCTAGAGACTGGGGTTCAGTAGGTCTAAAGTAGAGCTCCAGCATCTGAATAACTACCGGTTAAGGCTAATCCCTAATAGCAGGTGGGACCCAGAAAGAGAACGCATTTGTCTAAGGTGACAATTACCGTTTGCCAAAGAGCCAGGGCTAGCAGCCAGGTGTCCTGACTGATCCAGTGTCCTTTTTACTGTACAAGTAGAAGTGCAAAGAAATAATTACTCTTATCCAGCGATCTAGTCAGGCTCAATTACTTAAGTGTCCACCTTGAAGAATGGAGAGGGCCTCCAAGCTGTGCTGTGGAACACAGCTCAGAGACATGTACCATTGCCACACAAACCTGCCACGGAGTCACAGCTGCAGACATGTCTGTCCTTTACTTTTGAAGACAAGGCCACTTGCCCTGTGTATTCCACTGTAGCAGACAAGACAATGTAGGACACACATCTCCCTGGTTCCTGTACACTCTGAATGCCCTGTGGTTTGTGGTTGTGGTTGCTTGTTTAGAAAACCTGGCTCTCCATTTATGCTAGTGCTTCCCAGAGGGGCCTCTCTGCTGCTGTCCTTCCCTAGTCGTTTCCCCCAAGGCCACGGAGTTTGACAGTTGCACTGAATGCAGGAGACACATCCCATAACATCAACCAAGAAGTATTTATTGAGAGAGAGCACACAGTGTCCTTGTGTTTAATCATTCTGTAGTTAGAAGGCATTTCAGGGTGTTGGGGAAGAGGGGTATAAGGTACCACAAAACTCCTTTTTGGAAAAGTAGGCCTCTTATTCACAGGACACTCCAAAAGGACGCTAAAATGCATTCCCCTAGAGAAAAATATCCCTTAGGTACTCTGGAAAACTTCTGTTCAATCTATCTACACTAGGCCTGTCTTTATTAGCTAGGCTACATCGCATTATCAACTGTCTTAAAAGTGCCACGTTATGCAGCAGAGATCTGGCAACAGCAAGTTGTACAGCTTCCTGGACATTTAGACTTGTACCCATTTTGGCCACCTGTGTTTTACAGTTGAGGAAATCTAGGACTGAGTGTTTAAAGCCCAGCCAAGGTCACTCACATGGAGTTCAGAGTACAACCATAGCAGAAGGGAAACTTGCTGGGTTTCTAGAATCAAAGGACACTATAGTTGGAATGATTTTTAGGAGGTCATTTGGTTCACTTGCTTCTCTGCAGGTGAGCAATGAAACCAGCCAAGATTAACAATTGGGGGCAAAGGCTTTGTAACGCCTCCAACCTCTTGCTTCAAGTCTCACTTTCCCAGAATTCTTACTTAAGTCTAACCAAACTCACTCTTGCTGCTACCAGTGTTAATGAAGAGTCAGTGTTTTTCTACTTTGAGGCCTTTCTTGTTCTATTTAAGAGTAGCGTCCAGAGAAGTCTTTCTTTTTTTAAGAGATAGAGTCTTGCTAAAATTGCCCAGGTTGGTCTTGAACTCCTCACCTCAAGCAATCCTCCTGCCTCAGCTTCCTTCGTAGCTGGGATTAGGTACACAAGCCACCACGCCTGGCTCCAGAGAAGTCTCAGACAATTCACTTGGATAAGCTCTGTTGGGGCTGCAGCAGGCAAAGGCAGAATTTTCTGTATTTTGGGCTCTTTGATACTCCGTCTGAATGCCAAACAGTTGGTGGCATCCACACTCTTCAGGGATTATTTTGCTTGAAGAAGAGAACGCTGAAAGACAAGTCAATGGAACACAAATACAGAAGATATTGGGCAACGGTATTTACAACCACAGTAAGCTGCGAGGAAAGGGTTTTAGGGCAGGCGGATGGAAAGGATTTTCTTTTTTATTCTGATGGTTATTGTTTAAATGGATTCTGCTCCAGAGGGAGACTGTTGTCTTCTTCCCAGGAGCACTTACAGAGGAGAAAAGTTCTTGTTATGAGGATGGTTTTACTGTGATCCCCAATGAGAAAAGAAAGATGAAGAAATGTTTTTTGAACTCTTTCCAACTTTATAGTGGCTCTTCTTCTGGTCTGAAAAAGCACCAGTTCTAAGTATTTCGAAAGATTTTCAGCGTATGTGAGGAAACTAATAAGCAAACTACAGCTAAATGAGATGCCCTTTGAATTTGGCTCTTGCCCTGCATTAAACCAGCATGGACAAGCCTAAAATGAGATGGTTTTTTTACATGGCTCCTCAGGCAAAATTTTGAAAACTAACAACTGAGATTTTCTTCTTGATATTTTCCCACCCTACTGCCTCCTTCAATTAGACTATGCAGTGGGAGGAGAAACAGATTTCTAAGATTATTCCCATGTACAGGATTTTATTTTGTTAAGTCTCCTTTGGGTATAAACTATCCACTGGCATTTGCATAGATTGCTCTTGAATTGGTAATTTCAATATGAAATGCCTCAACAGAAAGAATTTATCTTAGCCGGTTCTCCTTAAAGGTAAAATAAGATAGTTCAAACTCTATGCAGAAGAGCTTTCAAGAAAAAAATATGACAAACCTATAGACCGTTCTGTGCACCAACACTCTTCAGAACATTTTTCACTGATCTCTTCCATTCTACCAACAAGAATATCCATCAATTAGGAAGCATTTACTGAGCCCAGTCTTAAGCCAGCCAGTGTGAGGTTTACCCCAAAATGTAAGGTTTAATTTCTGCCCTCCAAAAGTGTCCAGGTTAGTGAAGATAGAAGACTAAATCACAGGAAATAATCAGAGGCTAATGCTAGGAAATATACATTTAGGTTCTCAGTGGTAAGGAGCAGACCTTGAAGACGATAGGAATTCCTTAACTGGTGGATTAAACCAGGCAGGCAGCTTTTAGTAAAAGGTATATATATAGCCCGAGCTATAGAAAGAAAAGATTTTGGAGAGTCAGAGTAAAATCCAAGCAAGCAAAAAGAAACAAACAAAAAAGGAGGTAATAAGGGAATTATGAAAATGTAAACTGCCCTTTTAAACCTTTTTAGTATAGACCGTTTCAGTCATGTAAAAAGTTTTATATAGGCCCATTTCCTTGACACTCAGCTTCAACGTTTATCAGCTCATGGCCAATCTTGCTCCATCTATCCCCTTAGCCACTTTCCCCCATCTCCTGGATTATTTTGAAGCAAATCCTAGACATCAGGTCATTCCATCTGTAAATATCTCAGTATTTTACTAGAATTTTGATGTAAGCATGATCAAATTATAAGGGTCAGAGTGTGTTTCAAAAGGCAGCACAAAACTTAAAATTTTGGCACAATAAAAAGACCCTACAAGCCTCCTCCAATAGCACATTTATCCCCAGTTCTATTCTGTTCAATAACATCCCAGTACATCAGAAGAATCCCAAATGTTTTTTGGGAAGAGGTTGAAAGAAAATGTATATGTCCAGAAACGCATGCTTCTTGCTGTGCAGCTCAGACCTTAATGGAATGTGGGAAGCATATGGACAAACACTTGTCCCTGCACGTCTGCGGCAACTTAAGTGTATTTCTTTATGCTATTTTCAATGTAGAGCAGGATGGGTATTTCAGAAAGACATGCCTTTCTTAAATCGGAGTCCAACAAAAGTGGCCAGTGGAATCTGAAGGTGGCTGGACAGTCTGGGGCCGGGGAAGAGGGGGAGTGGGTGTGAGTGGGAGGCAGACAGGGCACCAAGGTTCTTGAGGCTCTGGCTGGATGTGAAACTGAGTGGGAGGCAAAGAATGAAAGTAGAACATGTTAATCTTGGAATGAGGATGAGTCATGCAGAAAATGAGATGCTTTCCCACTGATGCTCTGAATAATACCCCTTGACTGGGAAAAGAAACCAAATGAATGTTGCTCTTGATGGCAGTGGAGATAGGATATGGCATACGAAGTGTGTTGGGGAAGATTGGCCTCCCCTCCTGGCTCTCTTACTCTTCTTAGGTGACCTCCAGCAGGCCATTTAACCTCTCAGGATCTCATACTCTTCGTCTTCCACAAAAGGGTGGGGAGAGGCAGGAGTATATCTGGGTCCCTTGAGACCAAACAATATTCAACAATTCAGTTAACAGAAATGTTGTGGGAGCGGTGCCTGTAGCCCTGTAGCTCAGTGAGTAGGGGTCTGGTCACATACACCGAAGCTGGCAGGTTCAAGCCCAGCCCGGGCCTGCTAAATAACAATGACAACTGCAACCAAAAATAGTCGGGCATTGTGGCAGGTGCCTGTAGTCCCAGCTACTCGGGAGGCTAAGGCAAGAGAATTGCTTAAGCCCAAGAGTTTGAGGTTGCTGTGAGCTGTGACAGCACAACACTCTACCAAGGGTGACATAGTGAGACTCTGTTTCAAAAAAAAAAAAAAAAGAAAAGAAAAGAAATGTTATGAAAGGGCAGCTAGGTATGGATTGGGGTGACTTTCAGATGATGGCTGCTAGCAGTAGGAAGTAGCAATAGAGATTGAGACAACCCACACCATGCATAAGCTATACTATGAAAAGGCTGGGCGGAGTGGCTCACACTGCTGTAATCCCAGCACTCTGGGAGGCCAAGGCCAGTGGATTGCCTGAGCTCAGACTCAAGACCAGCCTGAGTAAGAGTGAGACCCCTTCTCTAAACAGCCAGGAATTGTGGTGGGCACCCATAGTCCCAGCTATTTGGGAGGCTAAGGCAAAAGGATCGCTTGTGCCCAAGAGTTTGAGGTTGCTGTGAGCTACTCCATGGCACTCTACCTGGGGCATAGAGTGAGACTCTGTTTCAGAAAACAAAAAAAGAAAAGAAAGAAAAAGGTGTAACATGGGGAAATAAAGCAATAGCACTTGCTCACATGTATTAAGTACTTACGTGTTGGTTACTCTGGTGGTCATTTTACATATATTATCTTATTTATTCCTTATCACAACCCTAAGGAGTGGGTTCTAATCTTATCGCACTGTTATGACAAAACTGAGGCACAGAGTGGGTAAGCAATCTACCTTAGGAACATTGCTAGGAAATAGGAAAGCCAGGATTGAACTCAGATCTACCTCAGTTCCCTTAACCACTGTACTACTGGCTTGCCTTTTATGCCTGTGCACATAGAATAAATATCAACATCTTGTATTTTATCATCCAGTCAAAACCCAGAAACCTTCACTATCGAGCTGATATAATAGCTTAAAGGGGCTTCAGCTGGCCAAATCTGGAACAAATTCAGCATCAAAATTAAGTACAGTAATGAATTACAAACCACTGAAGAAGGAGGGATTTGTAAATCCTTACCAATAATAGATAATTAGATGGGGGAGAAAGGAGGGCTCCTGCTTACAGTACCAAAAGTTTGCTGGTTTACGTAGAGGAACTGCTGAAGCCCCCCAAAAATCCTTCCTTGGCAATCATCACAGTAAAGATGGGATCAGGCAGGAATCATGAATGGATGTGAAATCTAAGGGGGAGATGTTGGTGAACAAGGTATCTGCATGGTCTTAAAAGTATCTCCCCAAAGGCTGCTTATCAGTTCAAGGGAGAAAAAAAATAATTATACAGCAGAGAAATTGGGCAGGGTGATAAAAACTTATATTACCAGAAAGGGGCAGATGAAAGTTGTATACCTCCAGCTGTGATACCCTTAGAAGGACAGGATGTTAATCTTGCAACATTCCAGCCAAGAGTGCTTATCAAAACATCAGACAAGGGCGGCGTCTATGGCTCATCGAGTAGGGTGCCAGCCCCATATACGGAGGGTAGCAGGTTCAAACGTGGCCTTGGCTCAACTGCCTTGGCTCAACTACAAAACAGAAAAATAGCCGGGCGTTGTGGTGGGTGCCTGTAGTCCCAGCTACTCGAGAGGCTGAGGCAAGAGAATCGCCTAAGTCCAGGAGTTGGAGGTTGCTGTGAGCTGTGTGACACCAGGGCCCTCTACCCAGGGTGATAGAGTGAGACTCTGTCTCTACAAAAAAAAAAAAAAAAAAAAATCAGACAAATGCAAAATAGTGGGTGGCGCCTGTGGCTCAGTGAGTAGTGCACCAGCCCCACATACCGACGGTGGCGGTTCGAACCTGACCCTGGCCAAACTGCAACAAAAAAATAGCCGGGGCTTTGTGGTGGGCACCTGTAGTCCTAGCTACTTGGAAGACTGAGGCAAGAGAATCGCCTTGGCCTAAGAGCTGGAGGTTGCTGCTAGCTGTGATGCCACAGACTCCACTGAGGGTGACAAAGTGAAACTCTGTCTCTAAAAAAAAAAAAAATGCAAAATAGGAATGTTTCATTAAAAAAAAAAAGGTGAGGGAAACTGTATTCTTTAAAAATGTTAACACCATAAAAGACAAAGAAAAGCTGTGTAATGCTCCAAATTAAAGGAGGTGAGAGGGACTGACCACTAAATGCACGCCTGACCCAGGACTCCGTGCTGTGCAGGGGAGGAGGGGTGGGCAGTGCTACAAAAGCAACAGACAACACTGGCATATGGACAGTACCAGTGTAAATTTATGAAGTTGGTAAATTTACTGTGCTTATGTAAGAGAATAGTCCTATTTTTATGAAATGCATACTAAGATATTTAGGAGTGAAGGATCACAATGTATGTAACTTACCCTCATATAGTTCAAAAGAGAGAGAAAGAGAGAGTGCAAAAATGGGGTCCAAATGAGGATGGGAGATAATGACCTGAACTGAACCAAGAGAATGATAGTCATCCAGGAGGAGCTGATGGCTGAACTGGCTCCCTGCAGGTTAGGGGTTCACCAATCAAGACAAGGAGTTGGCTCGGCGCCTGTGGCTCAACGGGCTAAGGCTCCAGCCACATACACCTGAGCTGGCGGGTTCAAATCCAGCCCGGGCCGCCAAACAACAATGACGGCTGCAACCAAAAAATGGCCCGGCGTTGTGGCAGGCGCCTGTAGTCCCAGCTACTTGGGAGGCGGAGGCAGGAGACTCGCTTGAGCCCAGGAATTGGAGGTTGCTGTGAGCTGTGATGCCACGGCACTCTATCCAGGGTGACAGCTTGAGGCTCTGTCTCAA
>CAUYRH010143402.1:0-45040 GCA_963574655.1 Perodicticus potto | reverse complement strand
AATTTGCCTCATATTAGGGATGTATACATTGGATACTTTTTCTTCCATTCTAGAGACACTTTGCTAAGAAGAACCTGATCCAGTTCCATCCATGTAAATATGAAAGAGGAAAAGTCACCATCTTTCTTTACGGCTGCGTAGTTATAAGGATTCTGAGTCATCTTCATTTAAAAACATACAGCATTAACTAACTGGATTCAAAGTGCACAAAATATTTTATCTTACGGTTGACGTCCTTAACAATGCCATTAAAGCAATTGCTTATTTATGTTTCAGTGTCTATATACATACATACACACACACACAGACACACACACACATATATATATATACACGTACATATATATATATATGTATGTATGTATTTACTTTCCCACTCTCTGTGAGACAGAGTCTTGCTCGGTTGCCCTGGCTAGAGTAGCATGGCCTCAGCCTAGCTCACAGCAATTTCAAACTCTTGGGCTCAAGCCATTCTTCTGCCTCAGCCTCGTCAAGCTATCCTCTGCCTTAGCCTCCGAAGTACCTGAGATTATTGGCACCCGCCACAAAGCCTGGCTAAATGTTTCTATTTTTTTTGTCAAGACAAAGTCTCACTTTGTCACCCTCGATAGAGTGCTGTGGTGTCATAGCTCACAGCAACCTCCAGCTCTTGGGCTTAGGTGATTCTCTTGCCTCAGCCTCTCGAGTAGCTGGGACTACAGGCACCCGCCACAACGTCTGACTATTTTTTTGTTGCAGTTTGGCTGGGGCCGGGTTTGAACCTGCCACCCTCAGTATATGGGGGCGGCACGCTACTCACTGAGCCACAGGTGCCGCCCAATATTTCTACTTTTTAGTAGAGAGAAGGTCTTGGCTTTTGCTAAGGCTGGTCTAGAACTCCTGAACTCAAGTGATCTTCTTGCCTGAGTGCTAAGATTACAGGCCTGAGACACCTACTAAGTCTATTTCAGTATTTCACGTTCAAGTAGGCGTCTTTTAAATACCTGAAGCATAGTATTTATTCTATTTTTTTTCCTTTGGAGACAGTCTTTACTATGTCCACCTGGGGAGAGTGCCATGGCATCATCATAGCTCACAGCAACCTCAAACTATTGAACTCAAGACATCCTTTTGCCTCAGACTCCTGAGAAACTGGGTGTACAGGCATGTACCACGATGACCAGCTAGTTTTATTTTTAGAAGAAATGGGGTCTCTTGCTTAGGCTGGTCTAGAACTCCTGAGCACTTAAGCAATCCACTTGCCTTCCAGAGTGCTAGAATTTACAGGTGTGAGCCATCATGCCCAGCCTCTATTTGTTCTAGTTTTTAATTAATTATTTATTTATTTATTTATTTATTTACTTTGGAGATAGTGTTTCATTATGTCGCCCTCGGTAGAGTACTGTGGCGTCACAGCTCATAACAACCTCCAACTCTTGGGCTTAAGAGATTATCTTGCCTCAGTCTCCTGAGTAACTGGGACTACAGGTGCCTGCCACAATGCCCCGCTATTTTCTTGTGGCAGTGGTCATTGTTGTTTAGCTGGCCCTGGGGCTGAACTTGAACCTGCCAGTCTCGGTGCGTGTGGCTGGTGCCGTAACCAATATGCTACAGGCGTCGAGCCTATTTTTTAATTACTATGTGTTAAACTCAAACACACTTATGGGATAAAGATTGTGATTAAGGAATAAATTCTAAAATTGTAAGAAAAGATAAGATGGGTTGATTCCTGTAGCTCAAGCAGCTAAGGCAACAGCCACATATACCAGAGCTGGCGGGTGCGAATCCAGCCTGGGCCTGCCAAACAACAATGACAACTACAAACAAAAAATAGCCGGGCATTGTGGAGGGCGCCTGTAGTCCCAGGTACTTGGGAGGCTGATGCAAGAGAATCTCTTAAGCCCAGGAGTTGGAGGTTGCTGTGAGCTGTGATGCCACAGCACTCTACCCAAGGCGACAGCGTGAGGCTCTGTCTCAAAAAAAAAAAAGAAAAGAAAAGATAGGGATATTGTTCACATAAAGTGATTATAAAGGAAATCAGTAAATTTTAAATTATAATAGTATGTGTAAGATGTTGGATAGCAAAATATGCATGCATTCACCAACAAAAAGTGATCAGAAATGAGTTGTGAAATACTCCTGAAAATAAGATGTTTGAATATCCAGCTGATGAAGGGGCAGCGCCTGTGGCTCAGTGAGTAATGCGCCAGTCTCATATACTGAGAGTAGCGGGTTCAAACCCGGCCCCGGCTGAACTGCAATAAAAAAATAGCCAGGCGAGGCAAAGCGCCTGTGGCTCAACAGGCTAAGGCACCAGCCATGTACACCTGAGCTGGCAGGTTTGAATCCAGCCCAGGCCCGCCAAACAACAATGACGGCTGCAACCAAAAAATGGCTGGGTGTTGTGGCAGGCACCTGTAGTCCCAGCTACTTGGGAGTTGGAGGCAGGAGACTCGCTTGAGCCCAGGAATTGGAGGTTGCTGTGAGCTGTGATGCCACAGCACTCTATCCAGGGTGACAGCTTGAGGCTCTGTCTCAAAAAAAAAAAAAGACTATCCAGATTATCCAGCTGATGGCTCATATAGTTGGATCAAGCCAACTGTAAAATCAGAGATGAGGACTAGAATTCCTAAATATAGATATTAGGATAAAACTATAATATTACAAAGGAATGTATCATATGAACACATCTGTGTAAAACAAAGAAATTTTATTCTGAAAACAGCTTAGAGATTTAGAAGTTGTAAGAAGAGACTTATGTATGAACCACACAATATAAAAATCAGATTTCATATCTATTAAAATCTATGAAGGCATGCCTATAACTTTTCAGAAGCACAGAAGGATGAGACTGTTCTTTGAAAAGGCATCGTAGCGCCCCTAGCTCAGTGGGTAGGGTGCCGGCCACATAGCTGGCAAGTTTGACCCAGCCCAGGCCAGCTAAAACAACAATGGCAACTGCAACAACAACAACAGCAGCAGCTGGGTGTTGTGGCAGATGCCTGTAGTCCCACGTACTTGGGAGGCTGAGGCAAGAGATTCACTCAAGAATTTGATGTTGCTATGAGCTGTGATGCCAGCGCACTCTACCCAGGGCAACAGCGTGAAATTGTCTCAAAAACAAACAAACAAACAAACAAAAAAAACACTACGAAACTTTTTCCTGGCAACTAGCTAAATTTATTAAGTACTGAAAACTAGATGTAACTAAAAACCTAAAAATTAAATTCAGACTTTGTTCTAGCTCATACTCATATAATTGTATTATCTAATGCAGTTTCATTAAACTAAATTTCGGTATGAAAATTTAGTTGGTCACAAATTACATCCTGCTTTTTAATGATCAAAATGAAAGTATGAGATCACACATGTGATACAAGAATATACTGTTTTGACTTGGCGCCTGTGGCTCAAGCGGCTAAGGCACCAGCCACGTACACCTGAGCTGGCGGGTTCGAATCCAGCCCGGCCCGCCAAACAACAATGACGGCTGCAACCAAAAAACAGCTGAGCGTTGTGGTGAGCGCCTGTAGTCCCAGCTTTGGGAGGCAGACGCAGGAGACTCGCTTGAGCCCAGGAGTTGGAGGTTGCTGTGAGCTGTGATGCCACAGCACTCTATCCAGGGTGACAGCTTGAGGCTCTGTCTCAAAAAAAAAGAAAAAAAAAAAAAGAATATCCTGTTTTATGAAACATTTATATTTCAGTTACACAAAACAGGTTCTATATTTTGTATTGAATTACAAATGGACTATAATTGGTCCATTTGGCTACAATGAAACCCCCCCCCTCAAAAAAAAAAAGGTCCAAAAGTCATTGATATAAAGGCAATTACACCTTGAGTGGTTTTCATGGTATTTCTTACAAATTACACCTTTCAAAACTTATGCAAGAACAGATGAATATGACTTTTTCAATTAAAAAAAACAATTATGGCATTTTTAGAGTGTTGTGCCAAAAGTAGGATGCTATCAACTATTTATGGGTCAAGATCAGGACTAAATGAATTTCTAGACGTATTTCTGTTACCAAATTTACTTTAGAACAGATAGGAGTGAATAATACAAGGATTTTTTTTTTTTTTGAGACAAGAGTCTCACTTGGTTGTCCTAGGTAGAGTGCTGTGGCGTCATAGCTCACAACAACCTCAAATTCTTGGGCTCAAGTGATCCTCTTGCCTCAGCCTCCCAAGTACCTGGGACCACAGGCACCTGCCTCAACGCACAGCTAGTTTTTATTTTATTTTTTTCTATTTTTAGTAGAGCCTAGGTTTGCTCTTGTTCTGGCTAGTCTCAAACTCCTGAGTTCAGGCAATCCAGCTGCCTTGTCCTCCCTTCAGGCAATCTACCTGCCTTGGCCTCCCAGAGTGCTAGGATTACAGACGTAAGCCACAAGTATTTTTTTTTTAAATTGAGGCATGAGAGATATACTGTAAAGTATACAAATCTAAAATATACATTTCAGGGTGGTGCCTGTGGCTCAAAGGAGTAGGGTGCCAGCCCCATATACCAGAGGTGGTGGGTTCAAACCTGGCCCCAGCCAAAAACTGCCAAAAAAAAAAAAAAAAAAGAAAGAAAAATACATTTCAATGGAATTTTCCCATGAACACACCCATGTAACCACCACTGAGATCCATTCACCAAGGATGAATAAATGCCTTTTGCAACATATAGAGCATTACCAGAACTCTACAAACTCCATTGGTGGCACTCCTTAGTATTACTCCTTCACCCAAATGACCACTATCATTAACTTCTATTACCACAGATTTAGTTTTTCCTATTTTTGAACTTCATACAAATGGAACTATACAGCATGTTCTCTTTCATGTCTGGCTTCTTTAGCTCAACATTGTATTATGTTCAGGTGATTCATTCATCCTAGTGCATGTAGCAGTAATTTATTTACTCTGTTGACAAACATATGTAGTGTTTTCCAGTTTTAAGCTATTATGGATTATGATGATATGAACATTTGCATCCACATCTTTTGGCTTATCCTTCTGCTGAGCATAAACTTACAAATGGAACTGGTGGATCATAGCATGTGTACATGTTTAATTTTAATATAGTACCAGTCTTCAAAAGTAATTGTACAGAAACAATAACAACAAATAGTTTTTGATTAAACTAAAAAGCTTCTGCAGAGAAGGAAATTATTTCTGCAGGAAATAATCAACAGACCAAATAGATAACCTACAGAATTGGAGAAAATATTTGCAAGCTATATATCTGATAAAGGGCTAATACGTAGAATCTTTAAAGAATTTAAGCAAATCAGCAAGAGAAAACCAAACAACTCCAATAAAAAGTAGGCAAAAGACATGAATAACAGAAGCTTTTCAAAAGAAGATAGACAAATGGCCTATAAACATATGAAAAAATTTTCACCATTAATCATCAGGGAAATGCAAATTAAAATCACAATGAGATATCACCTCACCCTTGTCAGAATGGCTTTTATTGAAAAGTCCAAAGACAGGCGATGCCTGTGGCTCAAGGAGTAGGGCACCAGCCCCATATACCCAGTGGCAGGTTCAAACCCAGCCCCGGCCCAAAACTGAAAAAAAAAAAAAAAAAAAAAGGAAAGAAAAGTCCAAAGACAATGGATGTTGGCATGGATGCAGACAAAAAGTCCCACTGTTGGTTGGACTACAAAGTAGTGTAATCTCTATGGTAAACAGTAAGGAGATTATTCAAAGAATTAAAAATAAACCAACCATGCAATCCAGCAATCCCATTAATGGATTTTTCTCCAAAGAAGAAAAAGTCATTTTTATTGAAAAGACATCAGCACTTGAATGTTGACTGCAGGACAATTCACAAACACAAAGATGTGGAATCAACCCATCAGAGGATTAACAAAATATGGTACATGTATATCAGGAACTATTACTTAGCCATAAAAAGGATGAATAAATGCCTTTTGCAACAATTTGGATGGAACTAGAAACCAGTATCTTAAGTGAAAAAGAATGAATGGCATTAGCAAACACTAGGTGATTTGTTAGCCTCAGCCTCCCAGAATGCTGGTCTTGCAGGCATTAGCCACCCCACCTGGCTGGAAAAGCTTTTTAAAAATGCTATCACAAGAATGAAAAAACAAACACCACATGTACTTGCTATTAAACTGGAACTAGCCAATGAGCACACATTTGCATGAATATAAAACTTAGTGGAAAGCAAGCCAGAGGGAAGAAGAAGATGAGGAAGAACAAAAACCTACCTACTGGATACAGCAAACACTGTGTAGGTGACTGGCACACTTATTGCTGTGATTCAAGCATTATAAAAGTATACACAGGCTCAGTGCCTATAACTCAGCAGCTAAGGCGCCAGCCACATTCACCGGAGTTGGCGGGTTCAAATCCAGCCCAGGCCTGCCGAACAACAATGACAACCGCAACCAAAAAATAGCTGGGCATTGTGGCGGATGCCTTAGTCCCAGATACTTGGGAGGCTGAGGCAAGAGAATCACTTAAGCCCAAGAGTTTGAGGTTGCTGTGAGCTGGGCCACATGGTGAGACTCTGTCTCAACCACAAAAAAAAGTATACATGCAACCAAAACATTTGCACCCCCTTAAATTTTTAAAATAAAAAAAGACCATAAGTCAAAATATTCTTAATATTGCTTTCATGATACCAACTGATGACAACTCTCAGCTGAAAAAAAATCGAAAGGGTTTTTTCTTCTTCTATTGACAGTTTTCAAGAGTATGTTTGTGAGAATTAGAAGTTTTGATAACTCTAACATATGAAAATTGAATAAGTACAAGGAAAAAAAACGGGAAAAGAGGCTTTTTAGAAAAAATAATGATAGAGTCTCACTCATTCACCCTGGGGTTGATTGCTGCGGTGTTCTTTACTGCTCACAGCAACTTCAAACTCTTGGGCTCAAGTGATCCCCTTGCCTCAGCCTCCTGAATAGCTGGGACTACAAGCACCCAACACAACACCCAGCTATTTTTACAGATGGGGTCTCACTCTTGCTTAGGCTGGTATTAAACTCAGGAGCTCAAGTGATCCACCTGCCTCAGCTTCCCAGAGTGCTGGGATTGCAGGCATGAGCCACCCACCCTACCTGGCTGGAAAAAAGGCTTTTTAAAAATGCTAAGTTTTAGGTCAGGCACTGGTGGCTCATGCCTATAATCCTAGCCCTTTGGGAGGCTGAGGCAGGTGGATCACCTGAGCTCACAGGTTCGAGACTAGCCTGAGCCAGAGTGAGACCCCCTGTCTGTAAAAATAGCTTGGTGTTATGTCAGGCACCTGAAGTCCTAGCTATTCGGGAGGCTGAGGCAAGAGGATCGTGTGACCCAACAGTTTGAGGCTGCTGTGAGCTATGAAGCCATAATACTCTACTGAGGGTGACAAAGTGAGATTCTGTCTCAAGAAAAGGAAAAAAAGAAAATAGAAATGGGAAGGGGTAGCAAGGAAGATTTAATTTTTAACATGATAGGAAGAAAAGGCCTCACAGAAAAGGTAATCCAAGATAATTTGATCAAAATCCTCAAAGAGAGAAAGAAAAAAGAAAGAACTCCTCACAGAGACGAGGGAATAAATTGTGCTGATAATCTGCAGGAGGAGAGTTCTAGCAAGGTTTTTCCCTTGGGAGATAAATAATCTAACACATGTAAGGGAGTAGAGGGTGCAATTGGTAAAGACAAAAGAGGAAAGAGAGGTGGATGAAATCTACAATACGAGGGAGAGCAAAACTAAGAGAGATTAAAAAAAAATGTTATAAAGGTCAACAACTCTACAGTCTTATTATCAAATTGAGCAAGTACTGACAATGTTTACATCTTTTCATTTCTCTGAGTCACAGTTTGTTCATCTTTTCTATAAAACGGTGATAATAATATCCATCACTATGACAAATAAGAGACAAAACAGATTATGCAACAAAATCGTTTAGGCTTAAGTTACATTGCTTAGAAAATGTCAAAAGATGAAAAAACCTGACAATGAAATCCTGCCTTGAGTTCTCAGACTTTACGATAAGCACAGTTCCACTGTAATCTCACAACTAAAAGAAGTTTTGTTCTTGTTTTTAATTTTAAAAAAGAAAAAGGAGACATGCTAATATCAAATAAGAAAGGGTCTATAAATCAGAAAGGATGGGAGGAAGGAAATGTAGTAAGAATCGAAAGCTTATTAAATCTGCTCCACAGTACCACCGAATAATTTACCCAATCCTCCAGCACAAAAAGGTAGAAATGCTAAGATTACTCTTCCTGAATACTGGGTTCTTTTTTTTTTTTTTTTTGATAAAGATCCTCAAGCTGTCAACCTGGATAGTGTGCTGTGGCTTAACAGATCACACCAAACTCCAATTCCTAGGCTCAAGTGAGTCTCTTGCCTCTGCCTCCCAAGTAGCTGGACTACAGGCGCCCACCACAACGCCCGGCCGGGACTACAGGCGCCCACCACAACGCCTGGTTGCAGCCATCATTGTTGTTTGGCGGGCCAGGCTGGATTCGAACCCACCAGCTCAGGTGTACGTGGCTGGTGCCTTAGCCCGTTGAGCCACAGGTGCCGAGCCGGTTCTTCTTTTTTTTTTTTTTTGAGTCAGAGTACCCCAGAGTCACTTTGTATCCCTGGATAACAGCTCACAGCAACCTCAAACTCTTGGGCTTAAGTGCTTCTTTTGCCTCAGCCTCCCAAGTAGCTGGGACTACAGGTGCCCTCCATAAGACCCAGCTATTTTTTTAAAGCAGAGATCTCACTCTGGCTCAGACTGGTCTTGAACTCATGAGCTCAGGTGATCCACTGGCCTTGGCCTATGAGAATGCTAGGATTACAGGCATGAGCCACCACCGCGCCTGGCCCTGAATGCTGCCTCTTACATGTGAGCTCAGCAATCCACCTGCCTCAGCCTCCCAGAGTATTAGGATTGCAGGTGTGAGCCATCGCTGTGCCCAGCCTTTAATGCTGGTTCTCAATATATTCTTGTCTCCATAACATTAGAGGAAATTCTAATGTTCTATATTCTAACCAATATAAATTGGTTATTTATATTTGTAATGATCATCTCACTATGATTTTTAATTTTAAAGATCAGAAACAATCCATTAAACATAAAACGTTTCTTGTGTAGTGTATGAGGAGAGAAGAGATGGAAAAAATATTTCAGAAGGCTGTCTCTGGGGCTAACCACCAGCATTTATTACCATGTTCAGATAAAAAGTAAAGAAGTTATTTTTACAAGTTCAGACATATAGTGCTTTCCTCCTCCTTTTCTTATTTCAGACAAGCTAAAATTAAAGTGTAAGTTACCAGCATTAAAACTAGCCAGTGAATGAAGCTTCCTCTTCCTCTGTCTCTCTTTGCTTAGGCTTCTTTTGAAAAGAAATTACAGGTATATGGTAATTCTTGGGTAGGCTGGCATCCACTCACTCATATCAGTGGCTGCCTAGCCCCTCATTGAAATAATAATGGACTCTGCAGCCCTAGAAGAATAAGTATTCTCACCAGGCACAGTGGCTCATGCCTGTAATCCCAGCACTCTGGGAGGCTGAGGCAGGCAGACTGCCTGAGCTCACAGGTTCAAGACCAACGTAGCCAAAGCAAGACCCCACGTCTAAAAGTAGCTGGGTGTTATAGCTGGCACCTACTTGGGAGGCTGAGGGAAGAGAACCACTTGAGCCCGAGAGTGTGAGGTTGCTGTGAGCTATGACGCCAGGGCACTCTATCAAGTGTGACAAAGAGACTCTGTCTCAAAAAAAAAGGTATTCTAGACCTGTATATCCTAGTATGCAAGATTTATTAGAACAAAGTAAAGGACAAGTTAAGCAAGTAGTATATTTTTTCTGTTTTTCTCTCTTTTTCCTGTATGATGCCAGTATCCCCTTATCTGATAATTACTGTTTCACCAGAAAGAATATTTCCCAGATCTTAGCTGATACTAAGGGAAAAAAAAATCTTTCATTTTTAGCACTTTTACAATTGACTGTTTTTTGGTTATAAGTAACTAATGAATAACATGTATTCTCAGATTCAAACTGAAGTTATAAAAACAAAAAGTATATGACAATCTGCTATGTATGAAACATAAAAAGCCAAAATGGTTAAGATCCTGGGCAGTGCCTGTGACTCAAGGAGTAGGGCACCAGCCCCATATGCAAGGGGTGGCGGGTTCAAACACGGCCCAGGCCAAAAACTGCTAAAAAAAAAAAAAAAAAGTTTAAGATCTAAAGCTATGAAAATTAAGTCAGTATGGAATTTACAAAACTGCCAGGAACCGAGAACAAAAAAGGCTGGTAACAAAGAAAAAAGACAAATGGGAACTTTTCTATTATGAGACATGGAAATAGTGGGATTCTTTTCTAAGAAATTTATAAATGGCCCACCTTGGAAAAAGAAGTAGAGAGTTTTAAGTTCCAAATTTATGGTTGAAATTATACCTAAAGCACAAAGTGCCAAATTCATGACAATAAACTGAAAGACCCTGTACACTTGAGCAAGCAAAAAAAATGGCAGGTCGATTTCATTAAGGATAACAATAAGACAACACACTGAGGAAAAATTTATTTTAATATAAAATAATGAATCATAAGTTATGAACAAAGAAAATGGACCTGGAAGGCCTGGTGCGGTGGCTCATGCCTATAATCTCAGCACTTGGGAGGTTGAGGCAGGTGGACTGCCTGAGCTCACAGGTTCGAGACCAGCCTGAGCAAGAGAAAGACCCCATCTCTAAAAATAGCTGGGCATTGTGGCGGGCGCCTAGTCCCAACTACTTGGAAAACTGAAGCAAGAGAATCCCTTATGCCCAGGAGTTTGAGGTTGCTGTGAGCTATGACACCACACACTCTACCAAGTGGTGAAAACGAGACTCTGTCTCAAATATATATATATATATATATACACACATATACATATATATGAAAGAAAACAGGGAGTAATCTTAAGCTGTTTATGAAAAACATCAGTAAAATGCATTGCAAAACAGGTCCATGGCTCTAGAAATTTGAAAAGTGAGTATATAAGCATAGTAATCACCCTTGGAAAATCATGTGCAATTATGATCATTTCATGTTAGGAAAGAAATAAAAGAATCAGGCAAAGGTATATGGAAAAAAACAATTGATCAAAGAGATCTGGGGGTTGTTAGATATAAAAAGTAAATAATTACTGAAGAAGGACCTAAGTGAAATCTATAAAACAATGAAAAATATCAAAAGAGGAAATGGAAAGTGTTTAACAAATCTTACAATATTACAATGACAGTGCTCTTTACAATTTCAGGAAGATAAGTTTAAAACAAATGGAAGTAGTGCTTTATATAAAAGGCTATAAACTAGTAAGTCTTTTCTACAAAAAGCAGTAAAAATATAAACTTTTACAAGTTTGGATAAATTAACTGATGTAGACTCATGTCAAGGAATGGGACTAAGAATTCTCAAGTATATTCCTGCTTTCCAGGGGAGCAGGAATTAATAATCACACTCACTGACAGTCATATTTTCTTTTTTTTAAAATTTTTCCAGCTACAGATTTATTTAACACAAAATAATTCCCTCCAATTTTACAAAAATATGGAACGCTTCACGAATTTGCGTGTCATCCTTGCGCAGGGGCCATGCTAATCTTCTCTGTATCGTTCCAATTTTAGTATATGTGCTGCCGAAGCGAGCACGACAGTCATATTTTCAAATTGTAAGACAGGAGAGGAAAAATGGGAAGATGATTCTATTTAGAGAAATCTCCTTAAATACGAGCAAGAAAGAACTGCAGATCAATCATGACAAACTAAACATATTGGCTAACTACAAATAAAGCCATGTTTGTAATAGGAAAACACCATAATAGTAATTTTGCTGTCCATGTATGCCATTAAACTCTGATCTTGGGCTAGCACCTCCAGAGGCACTCAGCAGTTAAAACAGAGGGTGGATGTATTTAGCATGTCACCGATTTCTAAATTCATGAGCAAAAAATAGAAGCATATATATATAGTCTGTTGGTCCAAGTTTCAATAAGAGACCTTTGTAATGAGATTTTACAAAAAGTATTTGAAAAAAACTCTTTATAGTTTAACAAAGGTAACCTAATGTTTACCCACTGCTTTCCCCTTTCCATATCTATAAACAGGTGTAGAAATGACAAAGAACAGAATGAAAATGAGAAAGCAGACATAGCACAAAACTATATTCTTCCTTAATGTGCAAAGCAAACTAACAAGAAAAACTTTAAATATTTATTCTTTCTGTGCTTTGTTAATGACTAGGCTGTAGTAAAATTTTTTTTCATGTGCTTGCTTTTGGTGGAATGACTAGGCAATATTATCTTATTCTCACTTGAAAATCATCTGCTTTCAGGGAAGGAGCGAGGGGGGTGGGGTCTTGGTGTGTGCCACACCTTTTGGGGGCAAAACACGATTGTAAGAGGGACTTTACCTAACAAATGCAATCAGTGTAATCTAGTTTCTTGTACCCTCAATGAATCCCCAACAATAAAAAATAAAAATAAAATAAAATAAGCAAAGTAAAAAAAAAAAAAAGAAGGCAGCAGGATGATGTACTCAAACGGCTAAAAGAAAAGACTGTCAAGCAAGTGTTCTATTGTATATCCAACTCCCCTTCAAAGTGAAGAAGTAATTAAGACTTTACCAGAGAAAGAAAAACTAAGAGAAGTTGTTGTTAGGGTGCCTCCTTTACAGGAAATATTGAGGGTGTGCTTTATGCTGTAACACATAGAAAATGACAGTGGACGCTAACTTGAAACCATATGAAGAAGTAGAACAGTTACAAAAAACAAAACTTAATATGGTAGTAAAAAACGACTACATAAAGCAATAATTATAGAACTTTGCTTATTGGTTTATAATACATAAAGATATAATTTGCATCATAATATTAGCACAGAGGAGGAAGAGGGAATGGAAGAATATTGGACCAAAGTTTTCATACATTATTGCAATTACATTGACACTAATCCAAAATACATCGTTTTAAGTGAAGATGTAAATTGCAGTCTCCAGGGAAACCAGTGAGAAAAAACAAAACAAAACTAGAGTTATAGAAACCACAATATAATTAAAATGGTACAGTTGAAAATATGTGTTTAACAGAAAACAAGATAGCAATGAAAGATTAGAAGAACAAGAAAGATACATAGAAAACAAATAACAAAATTGCAGACAAAAATGCTAACTTATCAGTAATTATATATATTATATATATATTATACATCTATATAAATTTTTACTTTTTTAGAAATGGGGTGTCTGTTACCCAGGCTGGAATGAAGTGGCACTGTCATAGCTCACTGCAGCCTCAAACTCCTGGGCTAAAGACAGCCTCTTGAGTAGCTAGGACTAGAAGTATCCACCACACCTAGATAATTTTTTATTTTTTATAACGTAGAGATGGGATCTCACTATATTGCCCAGCCTGCTATCAAACTCCTGGCCTCAAGCAATCCTCTTCCTCAGCATCCTGAATCACTGGGATTAAAGACAGTAATTATATTAATTGTAAAAGAATTAAACACTCTATTCAAAAGGAGAAATTGGCAAAATTCAAAAAACATGATCTGACTATACGTTGTCTAGAAGAGGCACATAATCAGACTCAGGAAAAGTATAAACCAATTTCACTTTTGAAAGAGAAGCAAATATTAAAATATCAGCAACACAAATCTTACGATATGGAAATATGTAATACCTTATCACCAATGATGAGTACAAAGACTATTTTATGTAAGGGAAGTCATCAGTTCAAAACAATGGGCATTATGGGACAAAAAGTCAAATGATCATATAAACATATAAAAAAATGAATGATAAAATTCAACGTTAACCCATGATTAGCTTTTTATACACAACTGCAAGAGAAGAAAACTTAATTAAAAAGATGAAAATTTTTACCAAAAATATCTACAACATATCTCTATTTATTTATATAACAAGTATTTATTTGGTGCCTGCAAGTATCAAATACTTGTCTTAGGCACTGGAAATAGAGCAGTAAAGAAAATAAAGACCCTGTTTTCATGGAACTTAAACTTGTAAAACACTTTTTAAATATTAGTTAATATTTAGTTAATATTTAAAATTTATGTAATATTCCCATTAAAGTCAGAAGCAATGAGAAAACCTAGGTGGTCCTACTGAAAATGGTGTCCACAATTATAAATTTCACTGGGGTTTATCAATACAACAATTTTATGAATTTTGCAGGGACAATTTTCAAACATTATTAAAGGACATATAAGAAAATATGAACAAATGAAGACCTGTTCCATGTATATGGAAGACTCAATATCCTAAAAATGGCAATTATTTTTCAAGGAACATTAAGAAGTGAATTCTTATATTAATATGGGAGACTACAGGGATAAAGAAAATCCAGGTACATCTGAGAAAGGCTGGGCTGCCAGATATCAAAGTTTATTATAAAATTATAAAAATTAAATCAGTTATATATTAATGTAGGAATAGACATGTTAAGAAGTAGAGAGTCCCAAATACATATATGAATATATAAATATTTTAATGATAGAGATTGTATTATAAAACAGTGAATAAAAATAGTCTATTCAAAAAATGGTACTGGGGAAAAATAACTAGTTTGTCTCAAATTGAATAAAGACAAAGAAATGGCATTGGATCAGTGCATTTCCATAGAATAATTTGGTCACACGTCGATTTTTAAAAATAGATAATTATGTTTATTAAGTAATATAACTTTTTTCTGTCATCCAGAGTTTCTCTAAACATATGAATTAGAAGAGATAATTTTAGACTGTCAAATCTAGTTCTTTAAACATGTTTCTTAAACATTAGTGAATGTTATATCCAATTTCTAGAAACTTTGACTACTGATCCTATTGCTTAGAATATGAAAACTGAGCATCTTTTTATCATGTGCAGATACAAAAAATGTTTAATTAATGTAGCTCTAGATCCTTCCTGTCAGAAGATTTATGTGGTACATAAATATATCTTACATATCTTATGGTAACTTAATTGTCTGCCTCCTTGGTACGGCTCTCCTCCTGCCACTGGGTTTAATTACGTTGCATGATGACTGGTAATTAAACAGAACAAAACATCATTACATCATTAATTGGTTTCAGAAGGCCTTGAAACCTTTTACCAAGAGCTCTTGTTTTTATTACAAGCTATTACAACTATGATCAGTATTCACAGAATTGTCTCTGATCCATGAGTTGTCAGGCACACAGTTGCCAATTATCTGGAATTTGAGCTCCAAAGTCACTAATGTGGTTCATTTCAGGTGGACAAAGGCCTTTGGTCAACCACATAGATGGCCACTGTTTCATATTAGTCATTTTAAAATTTGTTGTTTTGCAAATGGGGGCATTGAAAGCCCTAAGTAACAACTGGCAAGCTCATTTGACGGAGTTGTCTGTGATTACACAATTAACATAAAAAATAAGTTGTTATTTACAAATAGCTGAGTTGTGTCTGACAATGAATCCTGATACTTGAAGGCTGTGCCTCTTGCACCTCTTTTCTCTGATGCCATGGGCAGTGGCGTTAGGGTGAGAAGAGGCTGATTGAAAGTTGCTCCAATGGAGTGGGAAGGGAGGGGAGGAGAGAGGTTTGATAGAGAGAGGGTAAATGTCAGGACCACACCTATGGAGCATATTGCAAGGGTACAAGTCAAATCTGTCAAGTGTAGAACATAAATGTCTTAACACAATAATCAAGTAAATGAGGGGAAAACTATGTTGATTGGTTTGATGTAAGCATGTCAGATTGTATAAAAAAGTCAACACATTGTACCCCACATATGCATAAATGTGTTCATGATCTATGTGTATATGACTTAAAAAAAAAAAAAAAAAAGAAAGTTGCTCCCGAGCTGTAGCTGTGATCATGACTCAGCAAGATGAGCTGCCACACATCTCCCAGCAAGGCCAGGGCCGAACTCACTCTGACATTTCTTTCCTCCTTCCAGCCTGATGGTCACACTTTCAAGCTATCCTACTAGCAAATCCTCCTTTTATGTTCCCCCAGTAAATGTAGAACCAATAGGTTGAGATACCTAACTTTATCCCAGGAATGATTTTACTTATGCTGTGTCATTTAAATGCTGCAAAAACCTTGTACATAAGCTTGGTTATCACAGTTCTACCTAACTGAACTGACACTAAAATATTTTGCTTAAGAGAAGCTGGCTAGAAAGTGATGTATCTGGTACTTCAGTCTAGTTTTTTCTGTTTCCAAAGTTATTAACCATTTTTGCCCTACTGTTCTGACTCTCAAGAGGTTGTTTTTTGTTGAGATTAAATGACCGTGCTGCATCTGTTATGACCACTGCGATTATTTGTAAAGTGGAGACAAGGATGGTGCGTCCAGGAAGGGTAACTCCACCTGTCTACAGAATTGGTCAAGGGATTTGAGGGTGAAACTTTAACACTAGAAGTGATGTCATTCTTGGAACCTAGGTATTTAAGAAGAACTTCTCCAGAGGAAAAGCTGGGAGCAAAGTGGGAGAGAACACCGTTCAGGAGCCATGGAACTATGAGAAATCAGCCCCACACCGCAGGTCATCTTTTTGAAGTGTTTGTCTCTTTTGTCATTCACTAACCTTTAACGCAGACTAACTTCAGAGTTAGTCCTGTGCCAATCCTGCCTAGCTTTGCTACAGAGTATTATGCTTAAGTCAAAATATCTCTTCAGGCTCATTCTACCTAATTATCTTTGCCTTTAGGCAGGCTTTGCCATGAGTTTACTCATAAATTAAATTTCTAAGGATTATGTTCTGTAGATTATAGAAGAAAAATAACTTTCCTTTAGGTTTTTACTTTGAAATAATTTTAGATTTACAGAAGCGCTGCATTGCAAAGGCAGTGTAGATAGTTCTTGTTCATCTTCATCCAGTGTGCCCTAATCCACTTATCAAACCTAGGAAATTAATATCTACACATGACCATCAACTGAACACCAAACTTTGTTCATATTTCATCAGTTTTTCTACTCATGTTCTCTTTCTGTTCTAGGATCCAATTCGGAATACCACATTACACACAGTTGTCACATCTCTTTGGTCAGAAGAGACAGGTGTTGATGTTGAGTAGTGATGATCGCAGAGATGTGGATGGCTCAGACAGGCTGGAGGTGGAAGAGAAAGCCTCCCGATCAAGATCTCAAAATTCTGTAGACACACAAGAATCTCTGAGTCTCTGCAGGAGGAGACAGTATTGGAAGAACCCCGTGGGTCTCTCTTCCCCTTGCTCTATCATTTACTTCTCTGAAGGAGGACAGTGCGGGAGCCTGGTTGTTGTGTAAGACAACAGCATCTCGCTCCCTCTCCAACGTGACCTCAGAAAAGCAGTCCTGGCTTTTCTCTGTGTACTCCACACAGACAGCTCTCTGGAGGAGGGGGACCTTCCCGCTCTATAGGGGGAGCCCACAGTCCTCCAGCTGCTCTCCCTGTGAGTAGATGGATGAGTCAGTCCACGTTCGAGTGTACAAATTTAAAAAAAAGACTTTTTCATGGTGAATAAGCTATTGTCTAAGACTCACAATTCCATTTTTTGTGTGTTTATTTTCATACTAGTTAAAATGTAGAGAGATAAAGAGGTATGATTAGTGCCTTGTAGAGCCTTTAACAGAGGCTGTCAGCTAGGCCCTGATTTGCTTTTTGGTGTGATGTCATGAAAAGTAAACTAAATTTCTGAAAGTTTTTTTCTTTTAAAAGCATAAGGGGCGGCGCCTGTAGCTCAGTGAGTAGGGCACCGGCCCCATATGCTGGAGGTGGCGGGTTCAAATACAGCCCTGGCCAAAAACTACAATAAATAAATAAATAAATAAAAGCATAAGTAGGAAACCTTTCTATAAAGAGCACTCATATATTATCAACATTTCTCATGCAATAACTCAGTACTAATGTGTATATATGTGCATGTGTGTAGACATATATTAATACTTAGAAGAGTAACAGACATCTTATATGTATTCATATGTGCACATACACGTGTACATGTCAATTTATACATGTGTTCATATACACACATGTACACGAATACATAAACACATGCAAATACATAGATGCATACACACACATATATGTAGTTTTTTAAATTTCAAAATATAAAGCAGGTCCAACAGTTTTGGCCTCATTGATACCCTCTACAATGTTGAAGTCAGGGCTTCCAGTGTGCCAGCCACCAGGGCAGTGCTCATTGTTCACAGTAAGTGGTTATTCCTCCCCCTTCTTAATTTCCAATGTCCTTTATGTCATTTCGTGCCCATGTGTAACTATCGTTTAGCTCCCACTTATCATGAGAACAGGCAGTTTATTTTTCCATTACTGAGATAAGTCACTTAGGATAATAGTCTCCAGTTCGATCCAAGTTCCTGCAAAAGACATTCTCTTACTCCTCTTGTGGCCGAGCAGTACTCCATGGAGTGCATGTGAGTGTACATGTGTGTCTGATGTCCAGAAAGTATCCAGCTACGTACTAAGAAAAATAAGATATGCATGGCTGGATACTTTCTGGACAGCATATTTCATATAACGTATTTTCTTTATCCACTCCTGTATAGGTGGGTAATTAGGTTGATTCCATACCTTTGCAATCATGAATTATGTTGCCGTAAATATTTGAGTACAGGTGTCTTTTTGATAAAAATGATTTCTTTTCCTTTGGATAGATACCCTGTAGAGGAATGGCTGGGTTGAATGATAAGACTACGTTCTCCAAACTGTTTTTCATAGAGCTTGTACTAATTTGCAGTCTCACCAGCAGCATCTAAGTGTTGCTTTTTCTCTGTATCCACGCCAGCATCTGCTGCTTTGAGTTTTTAAGGCATTCTGACAGGGCAGGGTGGCATCTAAATGTGACTTTAATTTGCATTTCCCTGATGATTAGTAATATCAAACATTTTCTCATATGGTGTTTTGCCATTTGTCTATCTTCTTTTGTGAACTTTTGACGGGGTTAGTTTTTTCTTGCTGTTTTGTTTATGTTCTTCGTAGATCCTTCCTGGAAATTAGTCCCTTTTTGGTATGTGTGAAGATTTTTCCCCATTCTGTAGGCTGCCTGCTTACTCTGTTAATTATTTCCTTTGCTGTACAGAAGCTTTGAATTTAATTAAGTCTCATTTATTTACTTTTGTTTCTGCTATATTTGCCTTTGGGGTGTTAGTCATAAATTTTGTGTTCAGACCTATGTCTAGAAGAGTTTTTCTTATGTTGCTTCAGAGTGTTTATTGTTTTGTGCCTTACATTTATGTTTTCAATCCATCTTGAGTTAATTTTTTATGTGGAGGCAGATATAGGTCTGGTCTCACTCTCTGTACATGGCTATCTAATTTTCTGAGCACTGCCAATTGAATGGGGCAGGCTTTCCCCAGTGTATTTTTTTTTTTTTTTTTGCAGTTTTTGGCCGGGGCTGGATTTGAATCTTCCACCTCCAGCTTATGGGGCCAGCACCCTACTCCTTTGAGCCATAAGCACCGCCCCCCCCCCAGTGTATATTTTTGTCGGCTTTGTGGGAAATCATTGGTCACAGATAAGGTTTTACTTATGGGTTCTCTATTCTATTCCATTGGTCTATGTCTCTACTTTTATACCATTACCATGCTATTTTGATTACTATAGCCTGGTAGTATAATTTGAAGGCAGATAATGTGATGCCTTTAGATTTGTTCTATTTCCTTAAGATTGCTTTGGCTATTCAGGCTCCTTTTTGTTCCAAATGAAGCTTAGGGCTATTTTTTCTAGATCTGTGAAAGAAGATATTGTTATTTTGATGGGAAATGCATTGAATCTATAAATCATTTTGGGCAGCTTGGACATTTGAACAATGTTGATTTTGCCAATCCATAATCATGTGATGTGTTTCCATTGGTTGTACCATCTATGATTTCCATCCAGTGCATGATCATGTGACGTGTTTCCACTGGTGGTGTCATCTATGATTTCCATCCAGTCCATGATCATGTGACGTGTTTCTGTTGGTTGTCTCATCTATGATTTCCATCTAGTCCATGATCATGTGATATGTTTCCATTGGTTATGCCGTCTATAATTTCCATCCAGGCAATGATCACGTGATGTGTTTCCATTGGTTGTACCATCTATGATTTGCATCCAGTCCATGATCATGTGATGCGTTTCCTTTGGTTGTGCCGTCTACGATTTTTATCCAGTCCATGATCACATGACGCATTTCCATTGGTTGTGCCATTTATGATTTCCATCCAGACCATGATCATGTGATGTGTTTCCATTGGTTGTGCCATCTATGATTTCCATCATCAGTATTTTGTAGTTCTTCTTATAGAGATCCTTCACCTCCATGCTTAAATGTTTCTAATTATTTTATTTCCTTTATTGCTGTTGTAAACAGTATTGAATCTTTTATTTGACTCTCAGCATGACTGTACAAATTCTACCGATTTATGGACATTGACTTTAAAAGCTGAGAATTGGGTGAATTTATTTATCAATTCTAGAAGTTTTCTGGTGGAGTCTTTGGGATTTTCTAGATACAAGATCACATTGTCAGTGAAAAGTGATAGTTTGACCTCCTTTTTCCCAATTTGGATTTCCTTAATTTCTTTTGCTTGACTACTTTGGCTAAGACTTCCTGCACTATGCTGAATAGAAGTGATGACAGTGGGCAACCTTGTCTTGTTCCAATTTTTAAGGGGACTATTTTCTTTTTTTGAGACAGAGCCTCAAGCTGTCACCCTGGATAGAGTGCTGTGGCATCACAGCTCACAGCAACCTCCAATTCCTGGGCTCAAGCAAGTCTCCTGCCTCTGCCTCCCAAGTAGCTGGGACTACAGGCACCCACCACAGTGCCCAGCCATTTTTTGGTTACAGCCGTCATTGTTTGGCGGGCCTGGGGTAGCTTGAAACCCGCCAGCTCAGGTGTACATGGCTGTTGCCTTAGCCCGTTGAGCCACAGGTGCCAAGCCAAGAAGGAAATTCTTAAATGACTACACCATTTTCTTCTTAAATGTTCTCTACTCTAAGTTCTTTAAATAGTTACAGAGGCAGTGGACGTTTTGCAATTTAAGTAGTCACATAAGTGATAGCATTATTCCCATGCTGTTATCCCACCCCTGAAAACCTATTTCCAGTGTGGATTTTCTATTTGTGGCCCTAGAGATGAAAATTAGGTCTGACTTCATATCTTAATTATGCATCCATGTGACTGTAGTTAGGTTCTTATCAGATACAATTTGATGGTTTCACTGTTCATGAAAATAAATACAATGAGAAGAATCTTAGACCAAGGTCCGAGTAAGTCTTAGTACCAAGGTGTGGAGACTACACTTGGTGCTGTACCAGAGCCAAAGTAGATCCTTAGGCATCTGGTCACTCTCAGGGTCATCACTGGGCTTAGGGGAAGAGAAATGTCCTACAAGTTGTTCCTGGGGAAAGCATTAAATATTGTCCTTCAAGAACTGTCCAGCAACAGCTTAAGTGTACTTGACGCCACTGACTATATGCTTAAAATGATCAAAATAGTAAATTGTATGTTTATAAATATATATGTGTGTATGTATATATATATTTTATATGTATTATATATATATATATATAAATCACAGTAATAATCACCATTTACTTTCTAAAAGCAGCTTCCTAGGGACAACTAAAAGCTTTCCCTAAAGGTTAAGAGTGACAGGTTGATTCCGAATGGGAAGGACAGGAAAGAAAAATAGAGAAACAAGCCCTCTCTTCCACTGTAGCTGAAATGAAATGAATCCAGAGGCATTAACACCCAAATGGCAGTTAGGGTAAGTAATATCTGCTGACTTTTCCCCTGTTCCTTTGCCAGGTTTGGTGATGATCATGATAGTGAATATGGTAACAGTAGCAACAGTGACAGCTGGCCATTTTTTGAGCCAAGCTTCTACTAGGAACTGTATTCAGTGCTACTCATTAGTTTTCTCATTTAATCTTCTCAGCCACCCTATAAGGTGAGCAGTAATATTATCTGCATTTTGCAAATGAGACCACAAGCTCAGAGAGTTTGAGTAACTTGTCCAGGTATGGGTCAGAGCTGGATTTACACTCAAGGAATTTGACTCCAGAACTTGAGCTCTTGCCAGCTGCCCCAGCAGTGGTCTCTGTATGTGAAACAGCTAGGATGCAGCTTCTGTAAACTGGCAACACTTTGGTACCTTAAGTTCCATCACTCATTTGTTAGAACAAACATTACCAAACTCTGATTTAGGCCCAGAGCCTGGGGAAGAGAGAGGGCTTAGTTTTTAAAAACAAACAAAAAAGCCACCTGGGTCAAAGTCCCTGCTCTCTTAAGGAGTTTGAAGTCCAAGAGTCTGGCCAGGTGCGGTGGCTTATGCCTGTAATCCTAGCACTTTGGGAGGCCAACGCAGATGGCTCACCTGAGCTCAGGAGTTCCAGAACAGCCTGAGCAACAGTGAGACCCCATTGCTACTGAAAATAAGGAAAAATAACTATCTAGGCATAGTGGCACATGCCTATAGTCCCAGCTGCTCAGGAGGCTGAGGTAAGAGGATTGGTCAAACCCAGGAGTTTGAGGTTGCTATGAGCTATGACGCCACAGCACACTGTGCAGGGTAACAGAGTGAGAAACTGTCTCAAAAAAAAAATAATAAAGTGCAAGAGTCTGACAGTAAGCAAATTACTTAAAAACAAGTTCAAAACTTGTGCTCACCTTGAGGGCCAAGGTAACTGGAGCCCTCTGCCTGATAATGCCTGCTCTGCTGAGATGCTCGACAGTTAGAAACGCACATCACTGACTAGGATGTGAGGTGCTTCCTATAAGGGAGCCCTGAAGGCTTCTGGGCAGGATACTGCCACAGTTGGATTTATTCAGGGGGTAGAGGTACAGGGTTGGGCATGATAGAGAAGTAGGTCAGCTCTTTTGGTCATTTACTCCTCTTCATGGTGGGTCGTTAATAGCGAGGCATATCGGACACAGGAGGCAAATTCCACAGTACACACTCGCACTCTTCATCTCCGCCAGCAAAGGTGCCTTGTCTCCTTGAACCCTCTTATTCAGAAGACCCCAGCATAACGAGAAGGAAGAAAGCTCTGTAGGGGCAAGATCACAGAAGCTGGTTTAAGACAAATTACTGTCAAACATGAAATTGTTCTTAACTGACCTATTAATCACAAAAATTCACTGTAACTCACATGCAGTGTCCACTCATGGTCTCTCCCGGGAACATGATTTTAATTGTGGGCTCAGGATTAGCCAGCAGAGGGTAAGGTAGAAAAGCAGCTGTCTTTGCAGTTCTGAATACCATAGACTCTTGTATATGGAAGCCAAGAGTAATGTATAAATGTTTCCTACATTTATTCTGTATAGCATCCAGGTTTTTTATCTGTTTAGTTGTATGTCTGTCAATATTGATATGTGATGATTTCAGGATTCTAGTATCTTATCCAAGATACTTCTGTAATAGCTCTCTGCAAGTCTCTCCATGAAAGGGTCCAGGAATAAACAGTCTTTTAAATTATATTTCATCTAGCCCAGTCTTTTTAACAGTATGCATTTGACAGACTCCCCCTCACACAGACTATTCTCACAGGTTTCTAAGCATAAAATAATTTTTCTTTTCATTATTAGTCATTTCAAATGGACCTATTAATAGCCATTGCAGTTATTAATTACTTCATTTCATAGCATCCTTCAGGTGCTCCCTTGAACAGACTTATTTTTAGTACCTAAATTTGGAAGGAACTGTACGGAGCCCTACAGGGTACTCTACAGGGGCTGCTATCACTGCCATACTGTAGGACTGACTTCTCTAGCTGCTTACAATACAATGGAGGATGAATGGGACATCTGGAACTTCATGGGAGCTTAGAGAGGTGTCCATCAGTGGACCAATAGATAGACTGTGTGTGTGCGCACATGTATATGAATGTACACAGTGGAATATTAGAACAGCCTCAAAAATGTATGGACATGATGCTAAGTCATAGGACCCAGACATGGAAGGAAAACTATTGTCTGATATTGCCTGTATGTGGTATTTTTTTTTTTTTAGCAAAGGGCCAAATTAGAGAGAGAGAATAAAAGGGGTTATTATCAGGGTTGGAGAGTGGGAGAGGAAATAGGGAGATGTAGGTCAAAGTATACAAAGCAAGAAACATGTAGGATGAGCAATTAGAAATATCTAATGTACAGCATGAGGCCTATGGTTAATAATAGTGTATTCAAAATTTTTCCTAAATGAGTAGATTATAGCTTTTCTTGCCACAGGCTGAAAGATACACAATTGAGGGTATTGAGTAACACTGTGAGATGATAGATAGGTTAATTTCTTTGCCTCACTATAGTAAATATTTGACTATATATGTGTGTGTTATCTTTTAACATATGTTCTATACCTTAAATATACAAAATAAAATGTTTGTTAATTATTAATAAGACCAGAGCTACCTCAACAGTAAACATGAAAAGAAAGCAGATTAGAATTGTGGATATAGCGTTGGTGTTAAAAACCAGCTGACCCTAAATTTAAAATAAAAGCAACAGTGTGTACATTTAAGTTTATTTGAGGTTAAAGAGTCACTCTTCAGATACGTATTACCAGCTTAAGATTTAGAATTTTGTACTTTTTTGCTACTCGAATGTCTTAACCATGTGTAGCTGAAGAATCCAGCATTTTCCCTCAATACCAGCAAAATTTATATTTTAAACGAACTCATAAAAATTCATTCTGTGATCCATAAGTAGTTCACATGGAACTGGTATGTTCTCTAGAATTATTCCTTTCTTCACCTATCAATAATGTGTAGTCCTCATTTAACAGTGTGGCAGGTAGGTTCTTGGAAACTACAACCTTAAGTAAAACAGTGCATAAGAAGACCAATTTACCATGGGTTAACCTACTGATAGGAACTAGAGTTACATCCCTGTGACATATTTCTGCTCACAAAAATATTGCCACACATCTAAAGACCAAACTACTTCTAATATTAAACATTGAAGTAAATGTGAGCTATCCTTACATTTAAGAAAAATTAATAAAAAGAAATAGGATAATTATTTATTCAATTTTGGGGATATCAGTGAATGATGACAATAATAATGCTGGTGGATTAAAGTAAGGAATAAATGTTTACAAAGCAAAAATTTCAAGGAGCACTTCTCCTACCATGCCACCTAAAAATAAACACTAATAAGCATACAGTGGGCTGGCTGAGCACTTTCCTCATACATTTGTGTAGTTACTGTAGATTTTTATGAATTTTTACTTTACAATTAGTTGTATCTGCTTAGTCATTTATTTTCCAGCCTTGTTAGTCCTTGTTATTTTCCAGTCTTGTTATTTAGGCTCATGGGGTGGCCAGAGCCCATCCTGGCAGCTTCGGGTACAAGGTAGAAACCAGCTCCAGACAAAAGTCCATTCCATCACAGGGCACATTCTCTGGGACGGGGCCAATATAGACGTGCCAGTTCACCTGAGTACCCAGAGAAAACCCATGCAGGCATGGGGAGGACGTGTAAATTAACACAGTGGCCCAAACAGGAACTGATTATTTTTCTCTCATAAACCAGTGTTGAATCAATTGATGTTATTTGAGAACATGCTGTAATTCATACTGAGATTCAACTTCCAGATCTTTCCCTCAGTTTTCTAAATATAAGGAGCATAGCAGACTCATCTAAAACTTTTTCCAAAGGTAATGCCTCAGTTCTTTAGCAAATCATTCTGTCATTGTATTTTTCTACCATCTTGTCCACAAACCAGGCTTAAGGAGTCTTCCTTGGAGTGTAAGGGGAGCTGACAAATTCCATTATTAAGTCAGTCTAGCTTTCTGTCCTTCCTGACATAACACACTAGGTCAGCCTGTGTCTGAGAGAAGCGTGTCAAAATGGCTGTCTGGCTGTGTTTCTCATTGTTATTTTCCAGGGCAATATCCCTTGAAGGTCATATCATTAGATTGTTTGTCAAAGGCATATTAACAATAGTAGCTGGGCAAAGGTTAGTTCCACCTAATGCGATATGTCCTCCAAAACCACTACTAAGCTCGAAACCCTAACAAAACCTGGTTATCTAAAGATTTCACCATGTCCTCCAACTATTCTCCAACTTGCCATGTGTGATCTGCACTTCCCTCTCAGATCTTAGATGTACATTGCTTAGTATCTTTTTTTGTAGGGTGAAAGTTCAGATAAATGCAAGTATGCATACTATTTTACTTTATTATTGCTCCTTCCCTGCCCCTCCTCTGCACCTCAGTTTATAAACCCAGGCAAACACATATGCACAGACGTATCTCTGGGTGTATACACATATCTTTTCAGCTTGATCCCTGAGTCTCAGACTTATATAAAAGCAGGTCTGCTAAATGAATTTAGAAGATAATGCTTGAACCATCCTAAAATCAGTCTCCAAGAAAAGGTTCAGAATACCAGTTTATCAGCAGATTTTCTCTAAAATAGACTCTCTTCTTGATTTACTTATAGAATTTCATCCCTAATCTGACTTTGGGTAAATTGAAGGAAATTGGGAGGGATAACATTTGCCAACTTCTTGAACATGGCATTGTTTCTGAGCATTCGCCTTTTGGATATCGTCCATCCAGAATGAGCATGTTAGTTTCAATTCTGCCTATTTCAACTCTCCTTTTCCCTGAAATCTGCTCATGTAAATATTATTTATTAACCAGTACAAGGGCTAAAACCAAATTTTAGGCTCAGCACATAATAGCTCAGTGAGTAGGGTGCCAGCCACATACACCATGGCAGGCAGGTTCAAACCTGGCCTGGGCCTGCTAAACAACAATGACAACTGCAATCAAAAAAAAATAGCCAGATAGGAAGTCAGCACATTGTGTCCCATGATTGCATTAATGTACACATTTATGATTTAATAAAATTATAAAAAAAAAAATAGCCAGGTGTTATGGCAAGTGCCTGTGGTCCCAGCTGCTTGGAAGGCTGAGGCAAGAGAATTGCTTAAGCCCAAGAGTTTGAGGTTACTGTGAGCTGTGACACCACAGCACTCTGCCAAGGGTGACAATAATGAGACTCTGTCTCAAAAAAAAATTTATAGACACCTTTAGTCTCATGATAAGTTATTATCATTTACTAAGAAATTCTAATGAGATCAGTCAAATAAGTCACTAGAAAGTCTTAACACAGGCATAAAGAAACGATTTGCTTATAGATACAGGCTGAACATATTGTAACTCCATGGGCTTTAGTTTTGACAGATTAAAAGTAACCAGCTAATAAAATTAAGCACTATAAAGTTTTATTCTGTGTTATCCCTAGAGAAACAATTATTCATTTTTATTTTGGTTTATAATTTGATTATAAATTGAAAGTTGGCTTCTTAGTACAACCATGTTCCTTTTAAGGAATCCAAGAGCATTTGATTAAGCCTTTAATATTGCTCCCCGAGGCAAACAATCTCAAAGAAGCGTTGGGCATGGAAGTCACTAAACATCGTAGTTTTTCTGCCCTGTAATCAACCTTAACCATGACCTGTCAAACACACACACTCATACTACCTACCAACTAGAGTACCTGGGGGCCCTTTTGTGTCAGAAAGATTATACTAGAGACTTGAACTTAATACAAATGAGAGTTAGAGTTAAATTACTCAGCTAATTTTCACTTCTAATTTTAATCAAAATTTAAATACTTGCCTCCAGAAATAAAAGATAGTCATGTTTAATATCAGCAGCCATGAGCAGTCCTTCCTTCCTTCCTTCCCTCCCTCCCTCCCTCCCTCTCTCCCTCTCTCCCTTCCTTTCCTTCCTTCCCCTCTCCCGTACTCCTCCCTTCCTTCATTTCCTTTCCTCCCTCCCTCCCTTCCCCCTTCCTCCCTCCATCCCTTCTTTCTTTTTCATACAATGTTGAATTAAGGTCACCTTCATCTATTTGTCTCTCTAGTAAATTTTTGTTCCTTTTTTTTTTGAGACAGAGTCTCACTGTGTCACCCTCGGTAGAGTGCCGTGGCATCAAAGCTCACAGCAACCTCAAACTCATGGGCTTAAGCGATTCTCTTGCCTCAGCCTCCCAAGTAGCTGGAACTACAGGTTCTTGCCACGATGCCCGGCTATTTTTTTGTTGTAGTTGTCGTTGTTTGGCAGGCCCGGGCTGGGTTCACACCCACCAGGTCCGGTGTATGTGGCCGGCTCTCTGCCCCTGAGCTACAGGCACTGAGCCACTCTCCAGTAACTTTAAAGTCTGTTAAAATATTTAACACAAATTGACACTACAGCAGCTTGGTGTTGTGTACATTAAAAATAACCTCTCAAGTTAAATGTTGGTGTTTAATGCTTTTGTTTTCAATATATATGTGTGTATTATCGTGCATTTTGTTTGTCTGTTTTGAGACAAGGTCTCACTCTGTTGCCTGGGCTAGAGTGCGATAACATCATCACAGCTCTCTGCAGCCTCAAACTCCTGGGTTCAAGCAATCCTCCTGCCTCAGCCTCTCAATTAGCTGAGACTACAGGTGAGCACCACCACACCTGGCTAATTTGTTTTTATTTTTTGTAGAGACAGGGTCTGGCTATGGCTCTTTTGCCCAAACGAATCTCAATTCCTGGCCTCAAGCAATCCTCTTGCCTTGGCCTTCCAAAGTTCTGGGGTTTCAGGCAGGAGCAACTGTGCCGAACCTTTGTTATCTTTATAGAAATAGTTCTCCAATATTATTTTGATTTATTTCTGATTTTTTATTATCATCCTAGACTGAATAATTTAAATATATAAAAACCCTGTAGGTACATGCCAGACCTAATTTGCAAGTAAAAATATAATGGCTATGCTCATTTAGAGGCCAAGAGGATGTTCAGTATCAGTCTGAGAGGGAGAGGCACCTCCCCCTCTGTATCTCTATTAATACGGAGCTGGAAGTATTTCCAGGTATGCTCAACAGGCCATATTGTTTTCTTTAATGTTTTTAACTTTGTTTTATGTGGATTACATCCTTTGAAGAATTCAATAAATTTCAAATTGATAATTTAAGGATATAAGGAGGAAGCCTCATGAAAAGTATTTTATAAGTGAAATGTTGGCAAAATGATAAAATTTTAAAGGGCATCCATTCTATTAGTATTATTTGAAACAAGCGGTTATAGAAGTGTATATTTTCCATAGGGCTGTATTTTTTGTTTGTTTTTCCTAGATTTAAGTAAGACAATACAGCATGTGGGAGGGCCAAAAAATTTGCTTTTATAACTTCTGACAAAATGGAACAAAACTTACAGGTCTAGAGGATTGCAAAATATATTTTTTAAGTCATTCCTAAAAACAACCACTGTGTTCGTGTGTGAAGAATGGTTATTTAAATAAGGAAAACATTATGGGTACAAATGATAGGTACTAAACATTATAGGTACTGATTTGCAAGTGAAAATACAATTATTCATGCAAATGTGAATGCATTCTTATTAAGGGACAGTGAGTCTGTTCATGGTCTCTTTTTTTTTTTTCTTCTCCTGTCCACCATTTCACTCCCAAAATACAGCCCTAGACATAATCATAATCACTATGCAAATCTAGTCAGCATATTTGCAGTGGAAACAAGGGTAGCCAATTATAGAAAAATAGGTGCGCTGTTTTAAGCATTCATAATTATTTTAGAATTTAAATATGGCTTTTTACCATATTCATGTTTTAACACCCAAATTCAGCCTCCAATAAATACTTTAAATGAGGCATTGCATTTGAGATCCTGTAACTGTGCCCACCACACAAGCATTTAAAAACTAGGTCCCAGTTTAGAATAAATAGTGCAGAATTGAGTTGACTTTGAGTTTCCAAAAAGTATTCTTTAGTTTGACCAGTCTTGATAAATACACTGTAGTGGTGAATCAAGCACCCTATAGGTGAGAGTTGTCCACAGGATAGAAAGCAAAGTCCTTCCTAGGTCTCTATAACCCATTTTTTATCTTTAATGATGTATCTGGGAGAAAGAATAAAGTTAGTATGATACACGTACAAATGTTAAAATGTCATTTTAAAAATTAAAACATCAGTGGGGGTCAGATTTCCATGAAGAATGATTGGCACCGCTAGTGACCTAAGAGGTAATAATCAAAATCAGGTGTATGAGCTGGGTGCAGTGGCTCATGCCTGTAATCCTAGCACTCTGGGAGGACAAAGCAGGTAGATTGCCTGAACTCAGGAGTTCGAGACCAGCCTGAGCAAGAGCAAGACACCATCTCTACTAGAAATAGAAAAACTAGCCATGGAAAAACTAGTCCACTCCTGGACTCCTAGCTACTTGGGAGGCTGATGCAAGAGGATTACTCAAGCCCAAGAGTTTGAGGTTGCTGTGAGCTGTGATGTTTTCTAATCAGGATTAAAGTAGATTTTAAACCTTTGAGTGGAGCCTACTTCTCATAGACACAGCTTCCTAGGGTGAAAATCCCAACCTTCTGCTGGGGCGGAAAAAAATCAAGTGTATGAGAAGGGGAAGTTAGGGTACTTTACGATGGCAAAGTGGATGGTGGATTTCAGGTATGTGACTTGAGGAACCCAGAATTCTTCCTCGTCAGAAAACTAAACTACATTCATGCATATGCTCTTTTGTTTCCATTATTTTGTGTTAGTTTTGTTTTAAATGTGGCCTGTCTTTATAATTCTTTGAAAATGTACATCCCCTCTGAAAAAGATGGCACATTAGGTGACAATCACATTACAGTGTGAATCAAGGTATATGAACATATTGTTGAAACTGCCAGGGGGTCTAGGTCCAGCTGCTCATCTCACTAAGATGCAATCTTTAAGACAACAAGGATTGCCAAGGAAGAAAGGAATTTTTAATACCACATATATCTTGAGAGAATGGGGAAAGCTTCCTCGAATCCATCTCTACCTGACTGGGGAGAGGGGGAGATAGACTTTTTAAGGAGGGCCACCTGCCCTGGGGCAGTTGATGGAAGGTCAGGAGTCCTAGCTCTGGAAAGTCTGCCCTGGGGCCTTCAGAATCTCATCTGGTTTGTCTGGTCTTGTAGAAAATCCCTCATTTCAGGCTAGGTTTGTTGGCTCTCAGCTATAATCCCAGCACTTTGGGAAGATCACTGGAGGCCAGGAGTTCAAGTCCATCATTGCTGGGAACTGACTAAAAGGGTCAAGTATTTACAAACATACAGCAGTTTGTGGAGCTGGCTACAGACATTTTCTTCCCAAATGGGAAGGGAGAGAAGCAATGAGATGCAAGCTGTATTTCTATTACTTTATAAAAAGTTGCTATATAGTCATTTAGAGAGAGGCCCAACTTGGAATCACTGTACTCTCATCAAGAGTGAGAAGCTTAGGGAGGGGAGGGGAGGGGGGAGGATGGGTGGAGGGAGGGCAATTGGTGGGATCACACCTACGGTGCATCTTAGTAGGGTACTGGTGAAACTTACCAAATGTAGAGTATCAATGTCTTTATATAGTGATTAAGAAAATGCTATGAGGGGCTCGGCGCCTGTGGCTTAATGGGCTAAGGCACCAGCCACGTACACCTAAGCTGGCGGGTTCGAGTCCAGCCCAGACCCACCAAACAACAGTGTCGGCTGCAACCAAAAAATGGCCGGGCGCTGTGGTGGGCGCCTGTAGTCCCAGCTACTTGGGAGGCAGAGGCAAGAGACTCGCTTGAGCCCAGGAATTGGAGGTTGCTGTGAGCTGTGATGCCACAGCACTCTATCCAGGGTGACAGCCTGAGGCTCTGTCTCAAACAAACAAACAAACAAAAACATAGCTGGATGCAGAGTCAAAAGTATTTTAGATTAGTCAGGGAAGACTTCCCTTTAAGGAAGTGACATTTAACAACAGCCTTAAGTGAAATGAGGGACATAAACCAAAGGAATATTTTGGAGAATAATTCAGAGAGGACCCTTAAGACAAAGTCCCTGATGTAAGAACTCACTGGTAGCTGCCATTCATGAACCTGACCTTCAGAAGATACTCTTATTCAGGTATTCATTCATCCATCCATCCATATAGCCACACACTTGCTTATCTATCCACTCTTCCATCCATTCACCCAACACATTCATCTATCGACCCACCTGTTCATCTGTCCATGCTTTATGCACTTATCCATTCATCCGACTGCTCAATCAACTATCCATCCATCCATCCATTTAACCATCCATCCATTCATCTACCCATCTACTGACCTCTCCATCCAGCCAGTCCCCCCCCATCCATTTGTCTATCCATCCATCTATCCACCTAGCATGTACTCCCCTAACATTCAGTCATGGGGAGGCATGAGAGAGATGAGAAGAATGAGATGAGGCACCATCTGTACTGATACAGAGATCATGGCTCAGTGGGAGAGACAGGTGCAAAGAGCTTGTGTATGGCCTGGCAGTTGACAGTGCACACTCCATCACTCACCGTGTATTTTGGCTAAGAAATCTCTCTCAGTGTTTCCCCATTTTCACAGTTGTAGGAAATTTTGCTCAGGTTTCATCGCTCAGGTCCCAGCCACTTTCTCCAAGACACTTCTATGGTCCTATCTCTTAGAATTCACTATCTATCCTAGCTTGACTCTCCATTCTGCACTATTCTTCTCCATCTTGTTTGAAGTTCTATGTGTAAATTTGAGAATCTCTCACCAGCTCATGAACTCTTTAAGATCAGGGTAAAAATAAATAATGATGGGCTGCCACTTATTTAGTGCTGATGTTTGGTATTATACCAAGCACACTTTAAATACATTATTTTATTTAGTACTCAAAATACATGGAAAGGGACCTGTCACCTATGACAGAGGTGTGATTATTATTCTTACTTTACAGATGAGGAGAATGAGGTACAGAGAATTACAGTGATTTGCTCATGTCACAACTAGTCAGTGGCAGACCTGGGACCTAAATCCTGGCCTTTCCAACTGCCAAGGCCATCTCTTAAAGGCTGCACCATTCGCTGCCTTCATCTCCTACCCTGTGTTCTTGCCCCAACAGGGGCACTAAGCGAATAGAAGGAAGAAGGCAGTTAAGTTCCTGACTCTGGTGAGCAGACTGCCTGGGTTTGATGTAAGAACTCAGTGGTAGCTGCCATTCATGAACCTGACCTTCACTACTCTCACCTTCACTACTGGGATTCTTGCTTTGTGAATTTGGCCCTGGTCAAGTAAATTAACCTCTCTGTGTTTTGGATTTGTGGATAAAATGAGGGTCATCACACTACCTGGCTCATAGGTTTATTATGATGTTAAGTAAAAATTCACATAAAAAATAGGTAGGCTGAAATCATGGTAAGTGGAACTGCAGATAAGGAAACCTATTCCACTGTATAGACAATGAAATATTATTCAGCCTTGAAGTTAACTATTCATTTTACTGAATAAAGATCACAACTCTACCTTCCTCACGGTTTGCCTTCTTTGTTCTTTTCTCAATTTGCCTGTCATATTTTATCATTCCTCCTTTAACTGTTTGATAGTGTGTGTCCCCCAAAGTGCCAGAACCTTTGCCTTTGGGACTTTTAAACTATGCCAGGAGTCTGCAAGAGGAAGATCAGGTTTAAACAAAGAAGTACAGAGACTCAGTTTGGGGGGTGGGTAGAGCAGAAGGGACCCCATCAGCTCTCACCAGGATGGGAGATGGCTGAGTGGCCTCAGGCGGCCCTTATCTGTTCCTCTCCAGGGAGCCTGAGTCAGTGAGGCCTTTGTACCTTCCAAGGCCTCCCTGTAAATCACCCTGGGTGATTTATATGGAGACACCCAGTCCACTAATCTGGTAAACAGGATCAGTGGGGCCCAGCTGGATTTATGGACTGCCAGAAGGGCCTTTCACCCTGGGAGACACACAGGGAGTGACCCTGTTCCTTCTGACAGCTGGCTAGAGCTTCCTGATGGTCATGTCACCTGGATTCTTGGCCCCACTCTGCTCCTTCAGCTGCTACTGGTGATGTTGGGCTGGTCCCTTTCCCTCTCTGGGCTCCAGTCCTTTAGGGACAGGTGTTCCTTGAGCAGTTGGTATATTGTCAGTACATGGGGAAGCCAAAACAATTGTTAGCTAGCCTCTGATATTCCACAATGGGAACAGGCTCCGGAGTGCTACCCTGAGTTCAAATTCTGACTTAGATATTTCTAAACTCTGTGAATCTCTGAGCCTTAGTTCTCCCATGTGTAAAAATGGCAATCATATTAGTATAGTTTTTACAGAGTTGCTATTATAATAATAGAATGCGAGAATGGATATAGAATGTTTGCACAGCACCTGGCACCTAGGAAGGAGTCTGTAAGTATTACCTAATCAGGTATTACAATTATTATTACATGAGTAACTAGACTGGTATGTCACAGAGATTTGCACACAGAGGGGACTTGCCCTAGGTTGAGTGCAGCAGCTTTATTGTTGTCACTGAAAATAAAATTTGTGTCCCCTGCTGGGGCGGAGGAATAACCATGGAGTACTCCGCAGAAGTCAGATATGACAGACTAAATCTTCACATAGCACCATCGATGAATCTTCAAAGTAGAGCGAAAAGAGATATAGCAGTGATGATAGCAATCACATAACTGAAAATACATGTTGACATACTGATTCAATGCAATCCCTATCAAAATGTCAACAGCATTTTTTTTTTTTTGCAGAAATAGGAAAGCCTGTCCTAAAATTCATATGGAATTTTAAAGGAGCTCCAAAAAACCGAAACAATCTTGAAAAAGAAGAACAAAGTTGGAGGTCTCACATTTCCTAATTTTAAAATACACTCCAAAGTCATAGTAATCAAAATAGTGTGATACTGCCATAAAGACAGACATATGGACCAATGGAATAAATAGAGGTGCCAGAAATAAACTTTCACATATATGGTCAACTGATTTGTTTTTTTTTTTTTGTTTGTTTGTTTTTTGAGACAGAGTCTCAAGCTGTCGCCCTGGGTAGAGTGCTGTGGCATCACAGCTCACAGCAACCTCCAACTCCTGGGCTCGGGCGATTCTCCTGCCTCTGCCTCCCAAGTAGCTGGGACTACAGGCGCCCACCACAACGCCTGGCTATTTTTTGGTTGCAGCCGTCATTGTTGTTTTGCGGACCCAGGCTGATTCGAACCCACCAGCTCAGGTGTATATGGTTGGCGCCTTAGCCACTTGAGCCACAGACGCCGAGCCTGGTCAACTGATTTTTGATGAAGGCACCAAAACCATTTAATAAGAGCAGTTGTTTTTTGACTAACAGTACTGGGAACACTGGAGATCTACATGCAAGAGATGAAGCTGGTCCCTTATTTTACACTATATATAAAAATTAACTCAGACTCGGTGCCCATAGCACAGTGGTTGTGGCACTGGCCACATGCACCAAGGCTGGTGGATTCGATCCCAGCCTGGGCCAGCTAAACGACAGTGACAACTGTAACAACAAAAAAAATAGCCAGCCATCGTGACAGGCGCCCGTAGTCCCAGCGGCTTGTGAGGCTGAGGCAAGAGAATCGCTTAAGCCCAAGTTTGAGGGTTCTGTGACCTGTGACTCCATGGCACTCTACTGAGGGTGATACAGTGAGAAAAAAAAAATTAACTCAAAATGGGTCAAAGACCTAAACTCAATAACTAAAACTATAAAACTCACAAGAAAATATAGGGGAAAATACTCATGACCTTGGATTTGGTAATGATTTCTTTTCTTTTCTTTTTTTTGAGACAGAGTCTCACTTTATTGCCCTTGGTAGAGTGCCATGGCGTCACAGCTCACAGCAATCTCCAACTCCTGGTCCTAGGTGATTCTCTTGCCTCAGCCTCCTGAGGAGCTGGGACTACAGTCACCCACCTCAACACCTGGCTATTTTTTTTGTTGCAGTTTTGGCTGGGGCAAGGTTTGAACTTGCTACCCTCGGTATATGGGGCTGGCGCCCTACCCATTGAGCCACAGGTGCCACCCATTGGCAATGATTTCTTTTCTTTTCTTTCTTCTTCTTCTTCTTCTTCTTTTTTTTTTTTTGCAGTTTTTGGCTGGGCTGGGTTTGAACCTGCCACCTCCAGCATATGGTGCCTGTGCCCTACTCCGTTGAGCCATAGGCGCCGCCCTGGCAATGATTTCTTAAATAGGATACCAAAAGTACAGACCACACAAAAAACATTAGGTACCATCAATATTAAAACGTTTTATGTATCAAAGGACACTATCAAAAGAGTTAAAAGAAAACTCAAAGGATGGGGGAAAGTATTTGAAAATCATATATCAGATAAGGGATTAATATCCAGAATATATAAATAACTCCTATAACTCAACAACAAAAATCACCAAATAACTCAATTAAAAAATAGTTTCTCCAAACACGATATACAAATGGCCAGTGAGGACTTGGAAAGATGCTTAACATTATTAGTCACTAGGAAAATACAAATCAAAAGCACAATCAGATGCCACTTCATACCTACTAGGACAGCTATTATTAAAAAAATATGGAAAATAACATGTTGGCAAGGATATAAGAGGAATTGGAACTTGTGTGCATTGTTAGAGGGATTATAAAATGATGCAGCTGCTGTGGAAAACTGTTAGGCTGTTCCCCAAAAAGTTAAACATAGAGTTACAATATGATGTAGCAATTCCACCCCTAGGTATGTACCCAAAATATTAAAAACAGGAACTCAAACAGATATTTGTACACTATTGCTTGTAGCAACATTATTCTCAATAGCCAATGGGTGGAAATAACCCCAGTGTCCATCAAAAAGATTAATGAACCAAATGTGGCAGTAATCCCCCCTTGTCTGCAAGGAATACATTCCAATACCCCTAGTGAATGCCTGAAACTAAAGATAGTGCTGAACACTATCTATACTGTGGTTTTTTTCTTATACATACTTAGTGCACAGCAATGTAGACGTGCTGGACAAAAGGATGATTCACTTCCTGGCCCAGACGAAGCAAGATGGCATAAGATTTCATCATGGCTATCAAAATGTAATGGAATTTAAAACTTATGAATTGTTTATTTCTGGAATTTTACATTTAATGTTTCGAACTATAGTTAACTGCAGGTAACTGAAGTCAGGCAAAGTGGAACTGCAGATAAGGAGGAACCACTGTATGTACAAAGAAATATTATTCAGCCTTAAAAAGAAATGACATTCTTTTTTTTGAGACAGAGCCTCAAGCTGTCCCCCTGGGTAGAGTGCCATAGCACCACAGCTCACAGTAACCTCCAATTCCTGGGCTTAAGCAATTCTCCTGCCTCTGTCTCCCAAGTAGCTGGGACTACAGGCGCCCACCACAACGCCCGGCTATTTTTTGGTTGCAGCTGTCACTGTTGTTTGGCAGGCCCAGACTGAATTCAAACCCGCCAGCTCAGGTGTATGTGGCTGGCGCCTCAGCCGCTTAAGCCACAGGCGCTGAGCCTATTATTATTTTTTGAGTCTCACTCTGTTGCCTGGACTAGAGTGCCATGGCATCAGCCCAGCTCACAGCAACTTCAGACTCCTGGGCTCAAGTGAGCCTCCTGCCTCAGCCTCCTAAGTAGCTGGCACTACAGGTGCCCGCCACCACACCTGGATAATTTTTCCATTTTTTGTAAAGGCAAAAATGCTCAGGCTGATCTTGAACTCACTGAGCGCAAGTGATTTTCCTGCCTTGGCCTCCCAGAGTGCAAGGATTACAGGCCACCTTGCTCAGCCTCTTTTTAAATTTATATTTTGATAGATTTAGGGGTACAAGTGGTTTTTGATTACGTGGATGAGTTGTGTAGTAGTGATGTCTGGGTTTTTAGTGTACTCATCACCGAATAGTGCACATTGCACCCGGTAGGTAGTTTTCCTTCCCTCATCCCCCCACTTTCCCGCTTCTGAGTCTCTAATGTCCATTTTACCACTCAGGGTACTCTGTATACCCACAACTTAGTTCCCACTTCTAAGTAAGTACGTGAAGTATTTTTTCCATTGTACATTATTCTTTTTAGGCTTATGTTTGAATAAACATGTTTCCTGATGAAAGTTAAAACAGTCAGTTGCCCGGGCTGAAGTCTATAGAGAACAGGGAAGCCAGAAGGCTGGGGGTCAGGAACTGATGCGCACCTGCTCACTCACCCACTTCACGTGTTTAGACTGTGCACGGAAGGCTTCCATCCAGAGGCACCTTATCAGTAAAATGGGCCTAGCAACACTACACGCTGGGTGTAGTGCATTTTGCTTGTATGTGGGCCGGCCCTGCTTCCTTCAGAGACTATGGCCAGGAACCCACCCAGAAAGGGCACAGTGAATGGTGAACTGGCTGAGTAAGAGGCTCGGGTGCTTTAAGAGGCTTTATGGGCTGAACCTCTCTTGCCGGGCTTCATGGAGGGGATGGTGGCAGCACCCACAGTAGCTTTGAAGGGAGCATGTGAATTGGACAGGTAGAGAGAAGGAGCAAGAGCATCATGATGAAAACCCCTGTTGCAATACTTACCTGGCAGGGGAGACACCATGATCACAATGGTGGTTTTCCTAGGGCAAGGCTCATCCATTGCACTCCAGATGTGCTGACCCCTGCGATTTCCCCAGATGTGGGAAACTCGACTGCATAATTTGTGGTAGTGGGGGAATGCGTTCGCACTTGCTCCTGTGGAAAAAAAAAAAGAAAAGAAAACCCCTGTTGCAAAAATACCTGCCATAAAAATCACAGATATGGGCAAAAGAGGGGGAGGAGAGAAGGGAGACAGAGGAGGAAATATTTCTCAGAAGGGTCACCCCCAACCGGGCCATTGATGCATGCATTTATTCATTCATTTGTTCATTCATTCAACAATGACTGCATTGAATCTCTGCTATGTGCTAGACCCTGTGCTGGGGACTGGGGAGGCAGCAGTATGCCAGACAGACAGGGCTCCTGTCCTCACAGAGCTGACATATACCTGCACAAACTGATGTTACAAATCCGTAAAATGAAATAAGGTAATCTCTGATGGCGACCAGTGCTGGGAAGAAAGCAACAGCATGCGGCAGGGAGGTGGCCGCTCAACTTGCTTGGAGGTGGCCAGGAAAGGCCTTCAGGCTTAAAGGATGACTGAAGAGCAGGGGACAATCAGCTCAGACAGGAGCAGTGGCCGTTCCCTCGGGTCTGGGAGAACTTGGAGCTGGAGAATGCAGTTGGCGGCATCAGGTGCCTCTGCCTAGAGAGATGCTGCATGTCTTTGTCTTAACTGTCCTTCCAGAAAGGCCCTTGGGAGTCATTCAGTCCTTTACACAAATGGGAAAACTGAGGCCCAGGGAGGAGCTTTCCTAAAGTCACAGCTTGCCCATCATGGGGTACCCAGGTCTCCCGACTCCGTTTGGATTCTTTCCCTCTAACTTCTCTGAGATTTTTCTCACCTGGACGTGCCTAGAGAGAATTAGACAAGAGGGAGATGGGACAGACGTGGGGGTCCTGCTTTCTACCTGCGTTGGGGGATGAGACACTGGAGCCTGTGGGCTTTGGGGACTGGTTGCGCCGTTTTTGCCAAATAAAAACACAAGATGCACATGTCTCCTGGGAGTTCATCTGAACCAGGACAAGGCAGAATTTTCCAGTTTCAGTCTGAAAATACTTGAGATTTGGGAAGTTGGAGCAAGAGAGCTATTTTCACAGAGCTCAAAATCTCCCTGGAGACAAAGAGCAGCAGCAGACCTGAGAGGCCCTGAGGGGTGGAAGGGGGTCGCCCATGCCTGTACGTTTCAGAAAGACAGCTTTCAGCCCAGCACCAGGGAGCTTTCTGACTCTTTGCTGTGTCTGTGGTGAAGGCTGCGGCCGTCCGTTAGAGAGATGCCTGGGTAAGGTGGGATGATGAACTGCTAAGGCATTTTCCAACTTGTGGCAAATGACTCCGCAGGTTGGTGATTCGAGATCCAACCATAGAGATTAATAAAGTGACAATGACTACCAAATATTAATTGAATTCGTAACTGAATAAATGATTCCTTCAACTCCCATATTCTATGGTCCCTGGTTGTGTGACTGGCTCCCCAAGGCTCATCACTGGGCACACAGCGCCAAGGGCTCCCACTACTTACGGTCTTCAGTTTGTTACAGGGAAGGAGCTTGGCTGCAGGTGACAGTCTTAAGCGTTTCTCTGTCTGCCATTGTGCATTTCAGCAAATACTTACTACGTTCTGGGATGAGCTACCGGTTCTAATTTTCACAACAGCCTTGTACGGAGGTTCTGTTAGTGCCTGTGACTAGGAAACTTGGATGTTATTCTTTGTTTTCAGTGTGAAGGGGCCTTTGAATTCTCCCCTGACAACAGGAGGGGATTTTCCTTTGCACATGTTCTGATGTGAGGCTGAGCACAATCAGTGCCAGAAGACCTGCCTTATTCTCTGCAAGTCCTGAGGAGGCAGAAGCGGAGGCTGGTAGAGGGCTGAGGAGGCTGTGAGGAGGGTGGCATTTCGGCGGAGCTGAGTGTGTGTATTTGTGTGTGCACACACCAGCACATGCACGCTGGCCATGCAAGAATATGTCATTCAATGACAGTCTGTTTCCAGGCCGCTCCAAACACATCCAGAAATCTCCTATCTTTCTCCTAGATTAAGTTAGAATGGGTAAATAGCTACAGAAGGAATTGAATAAAGATGGGGGTGGGATTCATTTTTTTTTTTTTTTTTTTGAGACAGAGCCTCATGTTGTCACCCTGAGTAGAGTGCTATGGCATCACAGCTCACAGCAACTCCAATTCCTGGACTCAAGTGATTCTCCTGTCCCTGCCTCCCAAGTAGCTGGGACCCCAGGCACCTGCCACAATGCCCGGCTATTTTTTGGTTGCAGACGTCATTGTTGTTTGGTGGGCCCAGGCTAGATTCGAACCCGCCAGCTCAGGTGTATGTGGCTGGCACCTTAGCCGCTTGAGCCACAGGCGCTGAGCCAGGGATTCATTTTTTTTCCTTTCCAGACATTGGTAACAAATAGCAACCCTGTAGTTTGTGTGCTGGGTGGATGATGTGGTCTACGGACCCTCTACCAGGGATGCCCAGTCTTTTTTTTTCCTGCTGCACATTCGAAGAAGAAGAGTTGTCTTGGATACACATTAAATACACCAAAACTAATGGAGGCTGAAGCAAAAAAAAAAAAAAAAAAAAAGATCTGTGCATAATTTTCGAAATATCTGACATCACAGAGGAAACAAGACAGGCCTCAAATAATCAGCATGCGGCTGGACGCCCCCGCACTGTCCTGTGACTGCTTCCCTCCCACCTACTCTGAGCTCAGACCCCACGGGGTGACTCGGGAAGCCACAGCCTGGGGAGTTTCGGGGAGGATGATCTGCTGCGTTTTCTGATGTGGGCAGAGCTAAAGCACATTTCTTTCTGCTAGATTCTTTTGACCAAATTTTTAGAAAGAGAAGTGTTTTTTTTTTTTTAACCTAAAACAAATTGCAGCTGAGGGGGAAATAAGGTGTTGCTTAATTTTAAGCTTAGTGCCATTTTTCTAGGATTGGGTTCTCTAAAAAGTAGGATAAAAAAATATCTATTTACTACAACCAGGCTTTCTAATTAGCTCCCCTGTGCCCTCCCCTTAAATTCAAACCACTTGTCTACACATAAAATCTCCCGTCTGTTGTTAACACCCTTCTGAGGAAGGGCCCGCCACAGCTGGCAACCCCTGGCTTGTGGGCTGCAAGCTAAGGAAGGCCTGCGGCTTGGGAAAGGTGTGTGCAGAGAGGGAGTGGGGCCGCCGTTTGAGAAGTCTTCTTTGTTGAGGTGGGAGATGTCCTCTGCAGTGAGAAAACACACAGAGCACACGTAGATGGGGACTCGACGGGCCTCAGGCCACTGTAACTTTCACACAGTCTGGTAGAAAAATGTCCAGTACTCAGAGGGAAAAGAATTCATTTCCACGTTCTTCTGGCCTGGATGCCCACTGGATGTTTATACATCCCTGGGAGAGGTTATCTCTGTTTGACTTGGGGCAGGCTCAACAGCACGCCTCCGATGAGTGAACCTGAGGATTCTGTGTGCGTGTGTGTGTGGATTCGGGGGTTCAGAGGAGTAGCTCCTTGGAGTCCAGAGACTCACAGAATCACCTCTCTTGCTGGTTCCTCTCCAGCTACCCCTTGCCAACAAATGAAGGGATCTTCTCTTGATGATGTCGAGGTTTGGGAGACCAACCTCTGCCCTTGACTAATTGTATGACCTTGAACAAGTCATTTCCCTGTTCTGGGACCCAGTTTCCCTAACTGTGAAAAAAACCTGTGGGGTAGTAGGTTCTAAACAGTAGTTCTTAAGATTCAGGGGATACTTGCTTTTTGGCAATTTAATGTCAGAATGTCTCTCTAGAAAGTACAGGTTACATGTAGCAGATTCCAGATTTTACTTACACTTTCAGGGATTCTTAGACCCCGTAAAGTCCTTCTGAGGACTCTCTCTAAAAGCCTCTGCCTGCATCTTAGGGGTGTTTAAGAAGTGTTTGTAGGATGAATGAACGATCCCTTGGAACTCTCACTTTCTGAGCGCCTATGAGTCTAAGCAGCCAAGCTTGACTCTGCTTAAGCACCGTCTGCAGATGGGAACAAAGATGGCAGGAAAGATGCCTGTCTGCGTGTCAGAGGCACCCACCATCTCTCTGCTTCACCTGTGGAATCTCAGAATGTTGAGGTGGGTGAATCCCGTTGCTCAACAGACATGAGCACTGAGCACTGACTGGAACTGAGAGTGCGTGAAGCACTCTCTCATTATCCCATTTCACAGAGGAGAAGACCAAGGTTCAGAGGTTAAGTAACTTGCCTACAGTCTAACAGCTAGGAAGAGGAAGAGCCGAATTCCTGCGAGGGTCCGTCTGAGCCCAGAGCTCTGAGCAGCCACCATTCTGCCATATTGTCTCTCTGGGAAACTGATGGAGCCCCACCCATCACCCTCAGTTGGTAAAACCAAGGCCCACAGAGGAGATATGATTGGTCCAGTGTCACAAGAGTTTTTCAACAGAGGTGGGAATTCAATCCAGAGAGGCAGTTCTAGCCCAGTGGCCCTGCCAGCAGCTGGGCAGACCCAGTGCCTTCTGAATGATCACACTGGCGTCATCAGATCTCCCTCCTCCTCTTGGCCTCAGAAAGCACAGAGCTCATTTTCATGAAGGCTTTGACCCCTTCCTGGCCAGTCCGCCACGTAGCTTCTTAAGGATCTGGTTTCTAGACAAGTCAGACTGAGACACTCCTTTCTCAAAAGGTTGTGCTGGGATGGGGGTGGAGTAGCTTTCTTCTTGCTATTCTCCCAAGCCCCACTCCCTGCCCCAGGGGAGGCTCGGCAGGGTCAGAATAGGCTCCTCTGTGTCCCAAACCCAACCCTCTAATGCAAAAGCACCTGTCTCCTGGAGGGGTGTGCAGATGTTATCACACGCATGAACTGACTCACCCTTGCGACATCTCAGCCTGCTGGGCAGGAACGCAGCTCTGGGCGCCACTGTCATCCAGGGGTATAGACACACTGGGGCAGTCCCAGGGTGGGGCAGCAGGAAGCACGAGGCCTCCATGTAGTGTGAGCTGGGCCGCAGTGCAAATGTAGAGACAGCACTAGGTAGTCAGGGTTGAGGGGGTAAAAACTGTTATCAGATCATGGGATATCATCCCGTAGGAGAGCTGATGGAGATTTGGGGGGTCCTCAAAGAGCATTTGTACATGGCAGAAGTGACAGGGTGGAGGACTGTTCCATCCAAGACCTTGCTGAAGTCAGTGCTGACCATTTTCTTTGAGTGTGGCAGCAGGGGTCAGGCAAGGATGTTAGGAGGAAATTCCAGTAACATGCGGGTGATGCAGGAGTTTATACTTGTGTGGATTGGAGCTCTTTATGAAGTCTTCCACCTCTTGTTCCTCTCACCTTTTAGGCAGGCAGTATGGTTGAGTAGAAGGAAATACCACAGGGCGGCGCCTGTGGCTCAAAGGAGTAGGGCACCAGCCCCAAATGCCGGAGGTGGTGGGTTTAAACCCAGCCCCGGCCAAAAACCACAAAAAAAAAAAAAAAAAAAAAAAGGAAATACCACAAACTTGGAAGTCAGGAGTCCCTGTTTAAATATCCCTCTTCTACCATTTACTAAGTTGCCCTTCACCTCTCTGTGACTCAGTTTCCTCTTCTGTACAATAGGAACAGTAACAACTACAAGAACTATTGTGAGAGTTAAGTAAGATAATGTATATAAAGGGCCTGACAACAAATGATTTTCCCTTCTTGTTTTACAGGGGGAGGAAATGGAGTTTGGAGAGCTGTGAAGTGTCATACTTACCCAAGGTTAAATGGCTGCTCAATTTAGAATCAGAACCCAGGTCTCTTTTTTCCCAGTGGGCTGTGTCTCAGCTGTTCAGACCCACTGACTGAGCACCCACAACATGCCTGAGCTGAGTGATGTGCCACAGAGTAGCTGCTTTATGAGCAGGCACAATGACTGTCCTCATTCTACAGATGAGGCTCAAATAATTATGCCTGTTGCTCAAGGTGTCACCCATGAGGAAGTGGGATTCCAATTCAAGTCTGACTCCCAAGCTCACGCTCTTAACTAAGAATTGGTAATATATAGCCTGTCGGCCAAATCCTGCCTAATGCCTATTTTTATAAATAAAGTTTTATTGGAAACAACCACATTCTTTTGTTTGCATATTGCTTGTGGTTGCTTTCTAGCTACAATAGTAGAGTGTCACTGCAAACAAACAATAGGATTCACTAAGCCTGAAACATTTACTCTCTGGCTACTTACCAAAAAAGCTTGTCTACCCTTATTTTTAGCTGCTATTTTATATTCTTTCTTGGAGAATTTTAAAAGAGTATCTGCTTAATACCAACACACATTTTTAGGCAGAAGAGAATCTGCTTAATACCAAGGCATATTTTTATTTTTAACCATATAAATACTTGGAGTGATACCTGGGATGGCAGAGGTTCAATCCCCACGTGGTGTGCGGACAACCTTTCCTCTGTGTCCCTCTAAGCAGATTTTCCTGGTCAAGGGAGATGTGCTGGGTAAAACAAAGACAAAGGCAGCATGCCAAGCAAATTAACAGCCCCTATATTTTGCATTTTGATATAATCAGGGGACTTTTATTGTTTTATTTTAAATAAATTTTCTATTATATTGTTATTATTATTATTTAGAGAATAGGTCTGTCAACCTCAAACTCATGGCCTCAAGCAATCTTACCTCCTTAGCCTCCTGAAGAACTGGGAAGACACAGATGTACACGCCCAGTTAAATTTTTTTTTTTTTTTGAGACAGAGCCTCAAGCTGTCACCCTGGATA
>CAUYRH010143401.1:0-21065 GCA_963574655.1 Perodicticus potto | reverse complement strand
GGGAGATAAAAGACCAGGATTGGAGAGAAGTACAGAAAAAGTTGCTCCAGTGTCCAAAAGAAATTTTCTCTCCTGGCGCTCCACTATAAGGCAAACCTGGGGCTCTTGAGGGGTGATGACACAAGCTGGAGCCATGAGAATTGGCCCCGGGCACTCTCAGTCCAGTTTGGGCTCCGATGGGGTCCCTGTCCCAGGAGGCCTTCTCCCCTGGGAACAGGCCACCCTCCAGTGGTCCCCCTTGCATTCTGGACAGGGGAGAAATTGATTATTCTTATTAGCTACAAAGAATGACGGTATGTTTTAAAGATATGGCCTATGGGAATGCTATGCCTCATTCTGCAGAATTTGTCATTTAGTGCTAAAAACTTTCCTTCCGAAATTACTTGAAATACCATTATCACTTGAGGATTTTAAACTTTTAATCACTATTACCCTGTAAGCTCAACTAGCCACACCTAAAAGACAATAATTTTATAAAAGCATGAAAATGAACAAAGATACGTCTTTTTGTAGTATCTTATCACAACCGAACCCTTAGCTTTACAAATTAAGAGCTTTGATGCAATGGTACATTTCAAAACTATTTAGAAATGAGTATGATTGTGATAGATGTGTCACTTAGAAAAAAAATCTAATTAAAAGTAAAGCACACACAATGCAAACAAAATTGTTATGTACTATTTTTAAGCAATTTATTTGTGACTTATTTATTATTTCCTTTTATATTTGTGTCTTTGTTATCTATAGAAATATAGATCATCATCAAGTCTTTTTTTTGGGGGGGGGAGATAAAGTCTATCTCTGTCATCCCTAGTAGAGTGCTGTGGCGTCACAGCTCACAGCAACCTCAAACACTTGGGCTTAAGCATTCTCTTGCCTCAGCCTCCAAAGTAGCTGGGATTACAGGTGCCCACCACAATGCCTGGCTATTTTTTGGTTGTAGTTGTCATTGTTGTTTGGCAGGCCCCGGCTGGGTTCAAACCTGCCAAGGGGAGTGAATTGAAGGAATGTACAGTGCTTAGTGGAGCCAGTACAAAAGGGATATCTGTTCTTCATTATACCTGTAACTAGGGAGGGAATGATGTGAAGAAAAAAACCCTACTGTTTGTTTTTATTGGCACCTATTCTTTGATTCTGCCTAAAGTTTGCATCCTCGGCTGTATACCAAGTAGAAAAGAACAAGTCAAAGGAAGCAATCTCTTTGACAACGTCCTATTTTTTTGTGTTTTTCTAGGATAAGTCTAGTTTAATAGGTTCCAAGTACTCAACGCTATTCTGTGGCCATTTCTCATTTTTGGTCATTTTATAGAGAGATGGTACCTACATTTGTTTCCTGAGTGTGACAAATTGGAGATACGGAAACAGATCCAGAGGAATCTACCTGATGTTCTGGGGTGGGGAGGGGGACCATTCGCTTTGTTCCACATTTGTAGTAATTTAGAAATAAACCCCTACATTACCCTGGTTATGAAATAACCCTGTGTTTAGGTAAATAAAGTATGTGTTTGATTTTATTTAATTTTTAGTGTTATACACTACAGCTTAATGTAATACCATTAGATTTGAAATTAGGATATTTTGAGTCCTGAATCTGACACTCACGGCTATATTGAGTGACACAGGAAATACTTGACATTTGCCAATTTATATCATCCCCACTGCGTGCTAAGCATTGACAAGAAGAAACAAACAAAGTTTCTCAATGTAATGGATCTCGCAGTTGTGTGTAATGTTGAAATGTCTCTTTATGTGTATTCTTAGTGAAGTCTCATTAAACCACATTTAAAATAATAAATTTGCACTACGGAAATGTTACTGGCTCTATTTAACTCAAAAAGTTGTAATTAGTTTTACAACTAAAATTAGGGGGAAAAAAGACATATGTACAATCATTTGGAAAAAAATCCCAAAAATATAAAATACTATTTTTTATCTCACTTTTAAAATAATTTCCAGTGGCTAAAATTATTAATTTATCACAGACTCTTCCAGAAATTTAAATTCCAAATTGTTACCACCAACCTGAGACCTTTTGACTACTCCTTTCTGATACACTGTGCCGTCTGATATTGTCACCATGCCAATTTTCAAAGGGGCAACACCTTTTGCTTTTTATAGATTGGGTAGACCCCATATCCATTTGTTGAGTTGGGTTCAATTGACTCTAAATATTCTATGTTTTTCTCTTTTCATTTTGGTTGTTTTGATTTTTGGTAACTGTTGTAAATTAAAGCATGCTTACTTACTCCAATGTCCTTCCAACTTAAGATCTTTGAGAATAATATTAGTTCTCTTGTTTCATTTTAGTCTATCTCACAATGCCTTATGAAATTCACTTTAAGTCAGACAATGTTCATTGAATTCCTATTAAGTGTTAGGTATTGATCTAACCCCAAGAGTTACAGAGATGAGAACAAAGTTAACCACACTCAAGAAACTTGAAATCTGTTGAAAGAAATAGAATTGTATGCAACTAAGTATAACATAAATAAAGAAGTACGTGAGCATGCCCAAAGTGCTATTGAAACGGAGAGAACAGAGCAATTCATTTTGACATAGGAAGCTGGGAAATCCTTCATGGAACAGGTGATAGAAAGATTCAGTAATTACTTTATTGAAGAAATAACCTTTTCAGTCCGTGTACCTGCTGCTGTTGTATCTTGGACCCCTTTTATCTGACAATGTTAGAGTTTTAAAACTCCTTTCAGCCCCAACTAAATCTTTAAACACCTTTGAGTTTTAAAACATTTCTCTTATGGCCCATCAATACTAGATTGACAACCCACAGGTCAGAACCAAAAGCTTTTCAAAGTGTAATTGACCAATACCAGGGAGCATCTCACTTTATCACAAGAAACTTTAATACTTTAAAATGAACTTGGCAAACATGGGGTGCTTTTCCTTCAATCACGATCACTCCAGCTATTTCTCCAAAACTCAGTGGGAAGGTAAAAACAAATTTCAGAAAGTTGAAATAATCCTAAAAGCTTCTTATAATAGCATGCAGCAAATGATGCCGAGTTTCCACAGTCTCAATATGAGACAAATTTATATCATATGCCAAAACCCTGCAACTAATTTTGCAGCACACTAAATCTAGTGCGATTTAAGATTGCTGCCTAAAATCCACTTATTTTTCCTTTTGTTACAACTGTGTCCTACAGTGACTTAAACAATTTTTTTATTTATTAGAAAAATGTTGCAATTAGTCAGGAAAACATATATTGGTATGTAATACTTGGTAATTAGATTGTCAGAAAATACTACTGACTTTTTTGTGTGATTAGTTATTTGTGTATAATAAAACAAGTTTATGATTTTCTTAATAAATTTTAATTCCTAAGCAGAGATACTGTTGAAAGAATAACTTGCTTTGGTACTAGCCTGTATTTTCATATCTTCATAAAAACAACTATAGTCGAAGGGCTATTAATTCATAGAATTAAAACAAGTTAAAAATTTAAATTAAGCAACACTTTCAGGAATGTAATACTATTTTGCTGCTCCATCTTTACAGTCTATTTTTTAAAAATATAAACTTTGAGATCTGACAATTGCCTTGATGCTTTCATGGACTAATGAGTTTATCGGTTCTCTCTATTTTGAAGTTGCTGTACTGTTAGGTACTTGAATCAATTCTTTCAGAGCTACAATGAACTTCAATATTTAGTAAACATGAAAAATGTAAAAGTACATGTTTAAATTGCAAAGATGAAAGTAAAACATGTATTGCATTTTGTTTTTATTTTTCTTTCTTCTGTTTCTTATATTTTATTCTTAACGTCAATAGAATTCTCACTTCTTTCCTAAATATTTCAAAGAATAACTCCATATTCATTTATGGGGAAGAATTGAATTTGGCTTAACCTAAATCTTTCCTTGGTAGGAGTGACATCTCCTGATTTGAAATAACTCTTCTGAGGTATCTTTATAGCAGAATGTATTTCCCAAGAGTTGGGGGAAATATTCTATTTTTCCCCATGTAAACATTTAATAAGCCTCTTGCAATATTTATTAAATATATTTCCAGAGGTAAAGTATATATAAAAGCAGAGATATTAATACTTCTATCATAGTGTCTTAAATAATCTATTTAATAGAATTGAATTGTATGTTATAATTTTTTTGCTCAATCTGTAGCAGCAAATATTATAATTTTGAAATAGAAGTCATTATATTTGCACACCCCTATGCTTACGAACTATGAGTTCACACTCTCTCTACTGCCCGACTTCTCCACCTCAGCTCCGCCTTTCAAGAAGAGCGTAAAACACAAGGACACTTAATAATAGAGACAGATTAGGTCACTAGATTGATTTTCTTTTATTTTATAGAAAGAAGATCCCTGGCAGATGGTGGGGCAGGAATTACCCTAGAGGAATAGGGGTGGGAAAGAGGATATTGGAAGGGAATCGCTGGAAGGTGTTTATTCTCTGGAAAGATAGTGCATACAGGGTAAGGAAGGAAAGAAAAAAGGCACAGGAAATGAGGCTGTATGTGATTAGGGGGAAAAGTTTTATTTGCACTCTCGTCTGAAGCTAATCTTGGTCTTCCTCTGAGAGCGGAGCGTGACTAGGAGGCAGACAAGACAGTCACCATCTGAAGATTATATCTTACGCAGCTACTTAGCTGCTATCTTGTCTTTCATCCGAGGAATCTAAATATACTGAATTTAGATTACATACTAATCTGTATTTTGACACGGCGTTTCTAAAATTAGACCTTATTTGTTTATTGGTAATAAACCTTAAATAAACAAACCTTATTTGTTTGTTTGGTAATAAACAAATAAGGTTTATTAGAAAAAAATACTATATTTGAGTAGCAGTTGTAATTTTACTAACAAATGTTTACACCAAACCTAATGTAAAGTAACTAAATTGTGCTTATTTGATGGAAAAAAAGTCATAATTCACACCATGGCTATTTATTAAAAATTGATGCTTAAGGAGGTGGAGGAGTCATTACAGAACAAAACACAAATGCTGAATCTTTAAAGGAAAGTGTGACTAAAATTTTAAAAGGATTTGGATGTGAAAGTGTGTCTGATAGGCACAAAGCCATGAAAGTCTTCGGAGGGATGTGGATCTCTAACCGCTCGCTCTTTTAGGGGGGGCAAGATAGTTTATCCTTTGATGTTTGAGCTGTGAAATGTTAATGACTTTTTGGTGTTAGGGATAAGTAAGCGCTCTGGGTGATGATATTTTATAAATTATTTTTCACTTAGTAATTCAACCCCTCTTATTTACTAGCTTTAAGAACCAAGACAGTACTTAAGGAGCCCACTAGCTTGTATATGATTCAGAGATTTGGCCTGTCCTCTTACATTAAGGCTCTAATAGAGTGTTTTTAAGGATGTACAGGAAGGTCTAACACAACACAGAAAAAAAAATCTGAACTAAATTAAATTCTCCATCCAATTATTGCCTGCTTTATTGTTCTGATAAAACATCTTAAGGTTATTATTCTCTTTTTGTTAGGAGGGTACATGTTTAAATAATCCTTTAAGCTTTGATTGAGTCTGAAAATCTAAAAACTGAAATCTCTGCTAGAGGAACGTAATTTTGAAAAGTTTAATTTTGAATTACTTAGCTATTCTTCCCTCAGTACGCCCAAAGAGCATTAATTAGGTCATATCGTAGGTTGCTGAGTGCATAATTGCCCCAGGTATATTTGTATATATCATAGGGATATGCTGTTTCTTTTCAAAATTCTACTTTTACCAAAAATGACTTCTTATATTAAAACCACTCCCCCTTATAGTTTTTTTGGAGAATATAGAATTTAACTAGCTTTTGATTGAGTTGTGCATCATCAAAATCAGACTATTACAAAGCCTAGGTTAATTTAGATTTTATTGGCATTAATGTTCTACATGACTAGAAATGGAAAGAAAAATCAAACTTTGAGTTCAACATGATTGAAACTGTATCAGTAAGTTATTTATATATATATGAGAGTGAAGCAAGAATGACATTTGAAAATGAAGATCAATAGAAACACCCATTCAAAATCACCTTGGAGAAAATATTAAGATTGATTGTACTTATGTGAAGAAAAGTTACTTAACTGCAGGTATATTTAAAATAATTATCATGGCGATAAACCCTAGGAAATGCTATCAGTTCAATGATTATTAGATGATTTTTGTAACATATTTTAAGTAATCCATCAACTTTATACATAGTACTACCTAAAAATTAAATATGAGAATGGATATAAAATTATGGCTAGTTACATAAGTATATTTTATTAAATATTATCAGTATGAAGTTTGTGTAATGATACTATCATTACAGCTATATAAAATATATCACTCATATGTAAAATAGATTTTATAAGGGAGATAATTGATAAATTGGGAAACTGTACTGAATTAACATTTTTTTGAAGATAGTCTGCTGAAATCAAGGGAGAAGAGTCCCTTAGTAATTTTGCAAAAGATCAGTGAATATAATATGTTCCTTTTTTTTTTTTTTTTTAGCGTCAGAGTCTCACTTTATCGCCCTCGGTAGAGTGCTGTGGCATCACACAGCTCACAGCAACCTCCAATTCCTGGGATTAGGTGATTCTCTTGCCTCAGCCTCCCGAGTAGCTGGGACCACAGGCGCCTGCCACGATGTCTGGCTATTTTTCTGTTTTGCGTTTGGCCGAGGCTGGGTTTGAACCCTCCACCTTCGGTATAGGGGGCCGGCGCCCTACTCGATGAGCCACAGGTGCCACCCGATATGTTCCATTTAATGTACTAAATTTGTATAATTTTTTAATATTAAAAAGATCTTAATTCTCTCTTTTTTTTTTTTTGAGACGGAGCCTCAGGCTGTCACCCTGGGTAGAGTGCTGTGGCATCACAGATCACAGCAACCTCCAATTCCTGGGCTCAAGCGAGTCTCTTGCCTCCGCCTCCCAAGTAGCTGGGACTACAGGCGCCCGCCACAACGCCCGGCCATTTTTTGGTCGCAGCCGTCATTGTTGTTTGGCAGGCCCGGGCTGGATTCGAACCCGCCAGCTCAGGTGTACGTGGCTGGCGCTTTAGCCCACTGAGCCACAGGCACCGAGCCGATCTTAATTTTCAATCAGGTTCACTTATAAAGTGAAATGGTGAGCTCTGCCATGTGTCCTTTGTTCCTCTTTAGTGTGGTCCCTTCATTTCTGGGTCACGCATTTTGGCAAGCTTATTGAAAGCCTGGATAACATAAATGTTGAAGTCTAGGGGCCTGTACAGTCTTATTTAGCCATAATATGAACTGAGGTTGTTTCCCAATTTATATTGAGGAATAAAGACATTTGAAGCAAAGCACTTGTAGAACCATAATCCTTAATGAAGTAAGGGAGAAATGACCAGGAAAGACTAATACTCATGGGAATATATATAGTTGAAGGTAGATTTAGAGATAAATTAATCCAATATCACCCTCTGGGTTTGCTAATTAATCTCATGATTTATGATTAGACCTGGGTACATAAATGTCTAGGGAACTCAAAGCCAAGACACATACTAAGCTGGCAAAAATTGGCTTTTTATCATGTCACTATCTATTCATCACGTATTCCTCATTCATCGATATGGTATATGTAATTCAGTAAGTTGGCCATTACATCAAATGATAACTTTTGGTGATGGCCACAGCTAAAAAAATTTATATGGTTGTTTGAAATGCATATATTAATTATACTTCTGAATCAAAGGAATTAAAAAGCAAGTTATTAAATGCACATAAATACTTCAAATATGTTAATATTTGTGATGCCAACTTTATATATAAATTTCACCTCAAGTATAGGTGTTTACTGCACACCCCTGGCAGAGATAAAAGCCCAAAGCACCTTATGGTCTTCCTATTATAGGACTGTCTTATTATGTAATTGTTTACCTGTTTTTTTCTATTATTTGAAAAGTCCTAGTTATCTAAGTGCTTCTCTTAGTGACTCTCACAGAAATGTTGCTTGTAAATTCTGAACAAAATAACTCTCATGTTCTTGCATGACCCAGCTACCTAGTTAAGCAGAACCAACTAGTGCCTTCCTTGGAATTCTGCAAATTAAAACAAAAGAAAACTAAATGCTCTCTAGAGGCAAAAGTCACGTATGATAAATCTCAGGCACTATCAATGTCTATGTATCTCGCTTTACAGAAAAAATATAGATGAAAAAGGAAAAGAAAAACAAGAAGAAAAATGAGGATGAAACCAGATATAATAGTCCATAGCCCCAAAAGCATACGTGTTTTTGTTCCTGGATGCTTATGGTTAAATTTTCTGCTATTCATATAAATTAGTTGCAAAAACTCTTCTATGAACCAATGTAATGTTCTTTCTTCAGGGGTGTCCAACCTGCTGATTTTGTGAGGCATTTTTACTTATCTGTGGTGTTTGATATCATTATAAGTATTCACAGACCTTTTCTTTCCTAATCAGCTTTCATTCGTGTTTGTTTATTTAATGTGTGGCCCAAGACAATGAATGATTTTCCTTCTGGTGTGAGGCACAGGAAAAAAAAAATGTTTGGACACCTTGTGACTTAAGCTATTTTGAGTTATACTTCTGTTAATGGAAAAAAAATGAGTTCTAGATGAGTTAGATGAGTTAACATGAATAATTATTCATCAGTGAGTTAAAGTGGAATGCAGATATATAAAAAATAAGCAATATTACAGATCAAATAACAATGTTCCAACATTTCCAAACATATTATTGATGATTCAGAAATAGAGTTAACCAAAAAGTAGTATCATCCTTAGGTTGATTTTTCCACAATAGAGATGATTTGAAAACATGAAAGTTACCATTAACTGAATTTGAATTACAACAAATTTTCAGAAAGAAGAAAAAAAATATTCACATGAAATCCGCATTACATAGCTCGTTATAGTGAACAAAGGAATGAAAAACCATAATAAAATCAAAATCATAAAAGAAAGATGACAGCAAACTAAAATATTGCCCGAATGATACTTAGTTTTTTGTTAGGTTATTATCAAGTCTCTCAGATCAAAGTTAAAAGTATAAAGTATAAGAAATCTTACCACTAAGTGCTTATATAAGAAAAAAGACCCAGGCATGGTAGCTCCCACCTATAATCCCAGCACTCTGAGAGGCTGAGGAGGGCAGATCACCTAGACTCACAAGTTCAAGGCCAGCCTGAGCTACTTTCTTAAAGAAATAGCTGGACATTGTGGCAGGCACATGTAGTCCCAACTACTCGGGAGACTGAGACAAGAGAATGGACTGAGCCCAAGAGTTGAGCTTGCTGTGAGCTATGACGCTACGGCACTCTACTGGGAGTGACAAAGTGAGAATCTGTCTTAAAAATGAATAAATAAATAAATACATACATAAAATAAAGAAAAAAAAGCAGGATTTCACAAAAATTAGTGTGGGTCATATTACCAGATAAAATAAAAAATGTTAAACAAAAATGACAACATAATTTTAGACAAAAATATATGAAAGCAGAGCCCACCAAATCTAATAATATAATTTGACAGACAATAATTTTTGCAATAAAATCCAACAACTCTATACATCTCTGGTAAAATAGCATGCAAAGTTTTGAGAAAATAATAACTCCTTTTGAAGCCAATTGTAAGATTTTGAGGGGTTGTGATTGCTTCATAATTGCCAAACTATCAGATATTAAGCTGACAAGTCATAGAATTGTTATAATTAAATAAGTTTAATATGGAGAGCATAAATTAACTGAAATGTGAGTGCAAAGTAGTAAACAAGACAACAAAATAATGGAAATTAAACCTAGAAAGAAATCTAATAGGCCATGGAGCTTGTGCATAAACTTTAATAAGATTAGTATTTCTAATTCGTCTTCACTACCACAGAATACATACTTGGGCAGTGATCACAAGTGGAAATTTCTTTGCTCTTGGCTTTGGGTGACCTGTTTTTCAGGTAGTTTGATATATCTCTGAGGGAAAGAACTATCTGTACCATTTTTTTCTCTATCCTCTTGCTTTCCTTAGAATAAAGAGTTAAAGAAAATAAGAACTGTTAGAAGATGCTTTAAAAATGTATATCATATATACCTATTTTAGAAAAAAATGCACTGAAGTTAAATAAGGCAAAACTCAGCATAAGTTTTGCTAATTTAGATTATATTTTTGCTTCTGTGTATAAAAGAAAGGATCTGATTAGAATTTATCTAAGTATTCTCTTGGCCTAAGTTACTTACTAAGCACTGCTTAAATTGATAATTTCTGTCCAGTTATGATTGCTCCAGATATTTCAAAACAAAATAATGAATGTGGGAAGGGGTTATTTTGCATTATTTTCGCCAACTCTATTCATTTTATTTTACTTATTTTTAATGATTATGGGTGCATAATAGTTGTATGTCTTTACAGGGGTCATCTGATGTTTTGATACAGGTATGTAATGTGAATTAATCAAATCAGCTTGACTGGGGCATCTATTACCTCGGGCATAATCATTTCTTAGTGTTAGGAACATTCCGCTTCTACATTTAGATATTTTAAATTATGCCCTAACTTATTTTTAAGCATATTCACTTTGTTGTGCCATCACCTACTGTTTATTCTATACCACCATTTGCACCCATTATCCATCCTCCCTTTATCCCCCCTCCCTACGCCCCTGCCAGTCTCTGGGAACCATCGTTCTAATATTTAGTTACATGTATAAGGGAGCACATACAACATTTGTCTTTCAGCACGTGGCTTACTTCACCTAATATAACATTTTCCAGCTTCATCTGTGTTGCAAACAATAAGATTTCATTCTTCTTTGAGACTACGTAACACCACACTATGTGTGTGTGTGTGTACCACATTTTTTTAATCCATTCATCCATTGAAGAACACTTATATTCATTCCAAATCTTGGCTACGGCGAATGAGCTGCAATAAATTTGGGAGGGAAGATGCCTTCAGTTATCTCGATTTTCCCTCCTTTGCATACACATCCAGCCATGGATTTCCTGGGTTGTGTAATAGTCCTACTTTCAGTCTTAGGAGAAGGCTCTGTCTGTACTGTTCTTTATCGTGGTTACACTAATTTACATCACCACCAATAATGGACTAGGGGCCCCCAGTCTCCACATCCTTACCAGCATTTTATAATCTGTGTCATCTGTCCCGTAGTGCTCTCTAAAGTGCCAGGGTCATTGGCTAAATTATTATTCAAGTAGGAGTACTGACACATTTATTCACGTGATAGATTTGGCCACATCTAAAGCAAAAGCAACGGTGGAAGCACCCCGTTTGCGACGACCTGTTCAGTGTGGATTTCTAGATTGTCGGTCAGCGTGGCAGACTTTTGTTAAGTATGAAAGCAGCTGAATACCGGGGTTGAGGAGATGGTTACCAGACAACTCATTAGTCCTCTATGATCGGAATCTCTGTAATCACAAGAGCTCTGAAGATGGAATTCTACAACAGGAGAGAACATCAAGTTAATCTATTTAGATGAGGTTTAGAAATCCTAAGGCCTTTTAGCATCAAACACACACCCTTGTGAGATCTGAAATGAAGGCTACACGAGCTCTGCATTATGTTTTTTTTCTTTTTATCACTGATATTGTCATATGCTTAGTTATTTGCACTCCTTGGCGCTTCCTTTCACAATTTTACAATAAACAGAGTAAAATAGTCTTTTCATTAATTTGGAATGACGCACTTACATTGGAGGATTATTTGCGTACTTTCTTCTTTGGCCTCTGAGTTTCCTGTATATTGGTTTTCGTAATAAGGTATCTTATTTAGCCTTAGATTGACACACTACCTAATTGCTCTATTAAAATTATATCAAATAATAAATAATTGCTCTATTAAAGTAATATCAAATAATAAGTCACATAAGAAAATCATCAACTCGTCCAAGGCTATAATCTTCACTCATTCATTTTTTAATTCTTAGTTCTAAGATTAGGTTTTTTCTCACAGAAAGATCGCTTTCAGAAATCCCTGAAAATAAGAAGTTGAAAAAACAACCCCTTGAACATATTAAGGCACTTTTTGAAGACACAAGTATGCATGAGAGCCTAGTGAGGGACACTGATGCAAGGGTGTTATTTAAATTGCAAAATCTTCTTGCTTTGTGCATAACAAGGAGTTTCTTAAATCAAGCAGAGCTAAGTGTGGAGAAAAAGCTACTTGCATAGCTCTCTGCTTTCTAGTCCTTCCCTTTTAGCTCCTGGAGGAAGGAGTAGCCCCTTTCGTTGTTAAGCAATCAGAAAGGATAAAAAAAGCAAAACTAAAATAAAAAAAACACACACCCCATGCTAAAGTCCTCGTGGTCTATGCGTCATAATTAGTGAGACAATCTAGCACAAACAATTTGCACATCTCACACAACACCCAAAAGACACTGGTGAGCTTGCTTCACCCATTTGTTCATTTGCATATTTGAAGTCGTGATCCTATTTTATTTGTCATGAGTTGTTCTAAAAAATTAAGATAAAAATATAAAGTCCTTCCCCTATGGTAAATATCAGAGGCTAATTTTTAATGGATAGCCAACTACCACTGGAAACCAGTAGGGTAAGACACCGCTGCATCAATTCCTGGAGGAATAGACGAGGCTCCAGGGAAGTGACAGATGATCGAGATTAAAATTAATACATTTGTGTGGGAAAATAGCTTCCCTTGGTTTAGGGTATAAGAAGGATAGACTACAGTGTTGGCGGGCATGAATGTGCCTGCCTCTGTTGTTTAGGTCCACTTCCAGTGCCCACCCATGGGCTGTGGCACTTTCTTTTAACATCCTATAATAAACTCTTTCTAAAAAAGTAAATGAAGCATATAGAATATTGAAAGAAGAGGCCAGGAATGGTGGCTCATGCCTATAATCCTAGCACTTGGGGAGACCAAGGAGGGTATGTTGCTTGAGCAAGACTATGCCCCCCATCTCTGGTATAAACAGAAAACATTACGCAGGTGTCGTGATGTCATCTGTCGTCCCCGCTACTCAGGAGGCTGAAGTACGAGTCCAACGCTTGAGCCCGAGAGTCTGAGGTTGCTGTGAGCTGTGACATCATGGCACTCTCTAGGCAGGGTGACAAAGTAAGATGCTGTATCAAAAACAAACAAAAACAAAAAAGAAGAACATTGAAGGAAGAATTGCTAAAAATAATATGATAAAAATGACTTCCAAGGAAAAACTGCAAACAGACTAAATCAACGGCATCGCCAACAACTGGACAGGTGGAAGAATGACGGAAGAGTCTAGTGGGGCGCCAGCTTGGTTTCTAAATAAGTGGGCACCACAGAAACGTTCTGGGCGTCAGTTTACTACGGGAGCACCCCGAGCGTAACATGCCCTGTCAGCATATGTTTTCAAAGACTTGCATGTAGAGTTGTGTCCCTTTTCTGTCCCCAGTGATTGCTGCTTATTGCATCAGCTATTTTTCTCAACTCTTCGCTCTCCCTCTCCCTCCGTCTGCCCACCCCAATGGTTCAGACCAGCTTATCTTTACACAGGCAGTTACAAATAGCATCCAGAGATTAACCAAAATTAACTAGGATGATTTTAATACTTGCTGCCAGCTGGGGCAGAGTTTTCAGGAAACATGGCTTTTCCATACCCAGACCTCTTAATAAACAGACATTTGATTGCAATTTAGTTCCTCAGAATCTCTTCAACATATTAGGTGTATATGAATTGATGTTTCAAAATTATGGTCATATATATACACAAATACATATATACGTACAACATACCCACATATACAATTTCTATTCCTTCCTTTTCATTTCATGCTACTAAATATTGCTTAAAACTTGATTTTAATGGTGTATTCATCAGATACGGCTGCCATAACAAAATACTATCATAAAATGAGTGGCTCAAACAACTGACCTCTGTGCTGTCACGATTCTGAAATGTGGAAGTTCAAGATCAAGGCACCAGCAAGTGTGGTTCCTGGAGTGGCTTCTCTTTTCTCCCTTTGGTTTGCAGATGGCTGCCTCTTCGGCATCCTGGCATGACCTTTGCTCTGCACATGTGGAGAGGGAGAGATAGATAGATTTGATGTCACTTCCTCTTCTTGGGTGGACATCAACTCTATCACATCAGGACCCACTCTTTTTTTTGTTGTTGTTGTTGAGACACAGTGCCACCCTATGCCCCTGAGCAGAGTGCAGTGGGCGTGGTAACTAGTGCAACCTCTGACTCGGGCTGTGGGCATCCCGCTGCCTCAGCCTCCGGAAGCTGCTGGGATTACAGGTGCACGCCGCGGCGCCCGTCTGGGTTTTTCCATTTTTTTTTTTTCATGAGTCGGGGTCTTGCTCTCGCTCAGGAGAGTCTTGAACTCCTGACCTCAAGCAGTTCTCCCTCCTCAGCCTCCCACAGTGCTGGGATTACAGGCGTGAGCCACCGCGCCTGGCTCAGGAACCACTCTTATGACCTCATTTAACCTTAATTACCCTCTTATAGTCCCCACGTCTAAATGTAGTGAAACAGAAGTTAGGACTTCAGCATAAGAATTTTAGAGAGATATAACTTACTACACTGAGAGTGGTTACATCAAGGAAATAGTCTATTATAAGAATAATCATTATCCTATTGGTTGAAACGATTTTTAAATTTTAATTTTATAGTTAAAATAATCCTAATTATACAGGTGGTGCCTGTGGCTCAAAGGAGTAGGGCGCCAGCCCCATATCATGGAGGTTGTGGGTTCAAACCCAGCCCCAGCCAAAAACTGCAAAAAAAAAAATAACAATAATAATCCTAATTATATACATTATATAATATTTTTTACACATTTATCAACATCGATAAGAGCTACACTCTATTGTTCTTGATATATGTTGTTAAACTAGCTTTCAGAAATTGTGACTTGACTAGTATTCCCACCGGCAGGAGGACTTCAGTGATTGTAAGAAAACGAAAATGAGTGCAGTGATGATATGGTGAAGAGGCCGAAATTCCTCCCTTCCTCTCCCATGCTCGTATGCAAACATGGCAAGAAAGCAAGTAAGAGGTCACTGCATTCTATCTCAAAAAATTAAGCCAAGGTAATATGATAACAGGTGGTTTAAGAAAGTAAATATTTAAAAGAATGTAATGCTAAGATTAAATAAAGTTGTTTTGATTAGCTGTGGTGTATGTTATGCTGTTAAGTTAAGAAAAATGTAATAGAGAGGTTTAAATAGGTAGAAGTTGATTTTTGTCTCACGTAAGATTGCAAAATTTGGCAGGTAGTTTCAGCACTTGGCAGCTCTTCCACATGTGCAGCCCCAGAGACCAGGAAGTCAGGGTGTGGGCTCTTCTGCCTGCTGTCAACGTGCCTTGATGTATAGGTTTCCATCAGTGTCTGTGGATGGGAGACACTCGGGAGATTCAGCAGGTGGAAGAGGGAAAAAGGGATCCTCATTCTCTAGACTCTAGAAGTTATTTCAGAGTGGATGTAATGTCCTAAGCAGCTTCCAGGCATAATTCTAAACAACTCCAGTTGATTTGTGCTTCATATATGTTGCCCCAATGTGTACAACCTGTGGGAATTTCCCACAATTTCTTGCGATCTGTTGCGCCTTCACCAAGAGTCCCTGAAATACAACTGCAACCTTCTTTGGCCTTCTCAGGTCCAAGGTTGAGAGCTCTGGTTCTCCTGTAAGGTTTGGATATTTTGGTCCTTCCAAATGTCATTTTGACATTTGAAGTGAGGCTTGGTAGGTGTGTGAGTCCTGATGAATGCATTGATGCCCACCTCATGAGAATGTGTCAGTTCTGACTTTGTTATTAAATATTTCACAAGAGACCCAGTTGTTCAAAGGAATCGGGCACCACCTCCTCCTTTTCATGTTTCTTCTCGTGATATGTGACACGCCTGCTCCCCCTTCACCTTCTGCCTTGAGTGGAAGCACCCTGGAGCCCTCACCAGAAGCAGATGCTGGGACTCTGCTTGGATAGGTGGTAGAACCAAGGCCAAATAAACTTTATCAATTAGTCAAGCTCAGGTATTTACTTATTGCAACTCAAAATGGAGTAACACATTTTCTGTACTAAAATTCTTCATAGTTGGTTACTAAGCAATCTCTAATCAACATAGCATTTCTCATCAGAAGTGGCTCTAGCAAACAGATGATTAATTTCTAGGATCTGTAAATAGTTTTCAGCTCTAATTAGATTCAAAGGCAGTAATAAGTTCAATATTAATGGAAAATGAGACCCTGGTATTCCATAGCAATCGCTGGAAAAATACTTCATAAAATGCCTGGAAGAAAGAATCTCTATAAGGCTATAGGAGAACTATCAGCTCGAGATTTAGAACATCAGAGAGAATACAGGATACAAGTGTAAAAATCTTTGGGTTTATGGTTACCACTTAAACCCTGACAGATTTGAGGGAAGAAAATAGCAAGCATAAGATCTTACATTCTCTGATTAAATTATAAGTAGACAATTTGAAGAATTTTCTGATTACTCTGAAAAATCCCTAAGTTCTTGAAGTCACAAGGCTGAATTTTCTGATATGCAAACAAGCTTGAGCTATAGTTGGCTAAATTTCACTATGTTAATGTAATTCCAAGCCTCTGCAGGTCTTTTTATTTAATTAAAATTATGATGTTGTTTAGGAGATATTGGAACCCTGAATTATAATGTGGACATCTAGGTGGATTCTGGTGAGTATGAAGACCTTGAACTTCCCCCCGGGCCTCCATACAAACAGGAGCAACCCGTGCCATTGCAACCCTGTCAGGGAATTAGCCAAGTCTTGCGTTACACCCCCGTAATGATCTCTCTGAAGACAGTACAGTAGACTTTTCTGTGGATGCCAACTTTCAGTTTCGAATTTCATTACTTTTTCCTGCTTTCGGGCTTAAAACTAGACTCAAATCTCACAGAAGACCAAAAAAGATGCCTACAAGTGCTATCCTGATAGGATGCACCATATACCCTGAAAAACTGCAAAGTTTTGCCAGCTTAATTGGTAGAAACCTACTGACTACATGTACGAATAATTTCTAAGAGTATTATAGTAGAGAAAAAAATTAAGATTGAATTTACAGATAGGGGTGCACTGAGCAAAAATTCTGGGCATTAATGATATTGAATCTGTAATGTTGATCTGCTGTGTTGTAAGTGTCCCGAATACGTTATTCATTTGCTCAAATGAGACCCAGGCTCACAATCTGACTACATCAAATAAAGTTGAAAAGTCAGGGTTTCCTTGTTATACTCTAGATTAAGAAGGAATCGAAAGGCCTAGGGAGATAAGAGTATAAGAGTGAATTTGTAATGTACAACCTGGTCCACATCCCTCAGCTACATTCCCTGTGACAAAGGACACACCCGCCGCCATTGTCTTAGGCAATACATTGTATGAGAAGTATCATATCCTTTAATAATGTTGTATATTGGCTGTGCTCTGCAAGCCGAAGATTGGAGGTAAATATACTGTCAGTGCAATGAGCTCTTAGGCTTTGGCTGCATGACAGGATCCGAGGGCTCCAGAGATCAACAATCATAGCTGGGTGACCTTGACCATCACTGTAAACAGCAGAGCTAGCAGTAATCAGAATATTTTCACATAGACATCTTTGGCTGTGAGTAATTGAATGCTGGTTTGAGATAGATGAACATTTTATTAAAAATTGAGTGCATAAACTTTATGACTTCCCCAATTCATAGACTTGAGCCAATTCACAGACCTCGATTATGAACTTTTTTTTTGGCAGGGACTGGGTTTGAACCCACCACCTCCGGTATATGGGGCTGACACCCTACTCCTTTGAGTCACACTCAAATAGGGCTCTTGTTGCATTCTGGATTTGTGACTTTTACCTTTTCATAAAAGGCATCTGCTCCAATTAACACCTTTCCCAATAGTAGGATTGACTGAGAGGAAATCTAGGACAAGCAGCCTGTCTGTAAGGAAGTTTCACACCTCGCACCTTATACCTCATTGTCCTGAAATCACAGTCATGGCAACATGTAGCCAAAAAAGAGGCTGATGCTGTAATTTGTGGATGAGAAGCTATGTAATTTTTTAAGGTTACAAGGATTTTATTACTAAAAACAAAAGAGAAAAATAGGTAACCGAGAAAAAAATACATTTTTAATAGTGATTCAGTTTTAGACGGAAATTAATATAGATTAACAATTTGTTTCCTACTCGTGTATTGGTCTCGGGTTACATAAGTTAGATTTAGAATTCCTAATACCACATATTGAATGATACAGACTGTGTAAGCAAATATAGAGTATTTCTGAAAATTACCCATGTTCTCTGCCATAAAGCAAGTCGCAATTAATGTCAGACGAGGGAAATCAGAGGACCCGGTCTCTCTCTGATCCTAGTGAGAGAAAAGTAACAAAAGATGATTCAACACAAAAGCCTTCCCTTTTCAAATTTAAAAGCACTTTACTTTAAATAACTCAACTCATGGTTCTAGAATAAATAGTAATTAAAATCAGAAAATACTTAGAATAATGCTTCCCAAACACACCTGGGATGAAGCTAAAGAAGCACTGGATATAAGTGTTTATATCAGAAAGATAAAATTCTGAAAACAATCAGTTTTTATTATAAGAGAGGAAAAAAATAGAAATGTTAAAGATCAATGTAAACTTTGGTGTTGTATAGTGAAGCGTTTCTTAAGCATACATTTACTTTTCTCTAAAACAAAACCAAATATAACCTACAATTTGACTTGCTTTTCTAACATCTATCTGAAATACTATAAGCATTTATTTGTCTTTTGCGATTTTTTTTCTACCTTATGTTATTGTATTTTAAGTGGACTTTGTTTTGGTTTCCAGCTGCTGGATATTCTACAAGAGTGAAAATTTGATAGGATGTGTTAAAAAGATTTAACCACCTTTGGCAATTATTTAGGCTTTTCAGTTTGTGGGATAGTACGTTGGCGTTTATCACTGCCAGCATTTCAAACGAGTGAACTTCATTTAGCAGAGAAGAGTTCAGTAACTCAGAAAGTTCTATTTCAGTTGCAGAAGAAAAGTAGATACCAAAGAAAGTCCCTGCAGAGTCTGTGATCAAGGAGAAAGCAGAGGATGGAAATTAGGAAGGCTGCAAATCTAAGAAGCAGTAGCATTTCCAAGAACAGAGAAAAAAATGGAAAGAAAGGTGAGTAGCAGGGATACAGTTTAAAAGTACCCAGGAGAAATCATCCCGGAGTTTGAGTGATGATCCTCTCAAGAACAGAAGGAGGGTGAGTAATATACTTTTCATTTGCCGTTGTGAATATAATTACTAGCCTACTTGCATTTTACATTCCCATGAGGGAAAAGATGCTTAAATTATTTTTGTTAATTTTATTCTAAATGTTCTAAGGAGATCAAAAGAATTTCATACCAGTGGTTCTTTCTGTAAGGTCATAAAATGCATTCAATTCTGAGTGCATAAATGAAGGTCTGCTAATTTTACTGATTTTGTTTTTAGCAGGAAAAATTAATGAAACCCTTCAACAGGAAATGGCAATTCGGTAATACCAACTAGTATTAATTTTATACTCATTTTGACTCTAGATATTGAAGTCAGTTGAAGATTAAACAAAGAGTTTATCCCTGGGGAATTCATGAACGCAGTGTCCTAAAGATGTTCTTAGCTCCTGCAGACAGACAGACAGAGATTGGGAGAGACACAGAATTTTGAAGGCAAATTTGGACACAAATTAGCCAACACACTGTATTAATATCAAAATGGCAGCTGTGTGAGTGTAACTTCCTTAGCCTTTCACCCTGTCATCTTGAGCCACCTTTTTAAGCAGACCATTGCCAGAGGAGTCAGAGTGTGCAGGAGTTCATGGTCCACTTGTCTTAGTCTGCTTTATCTCTTGTTTACTTTTCCCCAACATTTATCTTCCAACACACTGCATGACTCAACTACTAATTTTTCAAACACATTAAAAATCAGAACTTTTATTTTTTGAGACAGACTCTCATTATGTCACCCTCGGTAGAGGGCTGTGGCATCACAGTTCACAGCAAACTTCAAACTCTCAGGCTGAAGTGATTCTCTGGCCTCAGCCTCCCATGTAGTTGGGACTACAGGCACCCACCACAAAGCCTGGCTATTTTTTTGGTTGCAGTTGTTTAGCTGGCCTTGGCTAGGTTCAAACCTGCCACCCTATGTGTTTGTGACCGGTGCTGTAACCACTGTGCATTGAGTGCCAAGTCTAAAAATCCGAACGTTTTTTAAAAAATGTCAATTAAAACGTTGTAATTTAACTTTTGATTCCTCAAATGAAGAGCTCTTAAAGGCGATGTGCATTATTGACGCTATATCTGCTCTGAGCCTTTTAAATTAATGATTGGTGGAAGAGAGACACACTTCAGAAGAGGGTAGACTTGTTTTCTTTATTTCTTAGAATATATATCCTCATTTTTGAAGTAGCTTATTAAAGCCTAATAGACAAAAGGCATTTACCTCTTATGACTGTTGTGATTCTGATATTACTTTCCTCAATTTTCTAATATAAACCAATTCATTTTGTCATAAAGGGCATCAGGGTAGGAAACACAGGACAAATCACTAGTAATCTTAGAACTTCAATTCAGCAGACTTTCTCACCATGGAGGAAGAAAGACACAGGCACACTCCTGTCTACACACACAGCTGAGTCTGCAGGTGGTAGCGTTCAGCTCATTCAAGAGGGACAGCTCTATTTTGCCAGAGACACAATCAACTTTTAGTTGTGGTTTCAACAGATTTCCCCCAAATAGTTCCAACATATCTTTTATATGTGATCCAGAGCTGTTATTGATTTAGTAATCTTTCCTGGTGAATTTGTGACCTAAAGTCAAAACTTATAGCCCGTATTCTAAGAACATTTGGTTTTGATAGATTCCCATATAAAATCAATGAGAATTGGCTCAGCGCCTGTAGCTCAACGGGCTAAGGCACCAGCCACGTACACCTGAGCTGGCGGGTTTGAATCCAACCTGGCCTGCCAAACAAAAATGATGGCTGCAACCAAAAAATGGCCAGGCGTTGTGGCGGGCGCCTGTAGTCCCAGCTACTTGGGAGGCGGAGGCAAGAGACTCGCTTGAGCCCAGGAATTGGAGGTTACTGTGAGCTGTGATGCTACAGCACTCTATCCAGGGTGACAGCTTGAGGCTCTGTCTCAA
>CAUYRH010143394.1:0-13169 GCA_963574655.1 Perodicticus potto | reverse complement strand
GATTTGCAAAAGATGTGTTTACACATGTCAATAAAAGAAGGGATAGTATTTTGAACAAATGGTGCTAAAGTTTGGATACTTTGCTTGGATTATACACAAAAAATTAACTCCAAATGGACTACAGATCTAAATAAAAAGAGTAGAAACAGTAAAAATCATTTTTTTTTTTTTTTTTGAGACAGAGCCTCAAGCTGTCACCCTGGATAGAGTGCCGTTGCATCACTGCTCACAGCAACCTCCAATTCCTGGGCTCAAGCAAGTCTCCTGCCTCCGCCTTCCAAGTAGCTGGGACCACAGGCGCTCGCCACAACGCCTGGCCATTTTTTGGTTGCAGCTGTCATTGTTGTTTGGTGGGCTGGGCTGGATTCGAACCCGCCAGCTCAGGTGTACGTGGCTGGCGCCTTAGCCCGTTGAGCCACAGGCGCCGAGCCAACATTGTCTTTTGTATGTTTTAAAATATAGAATAGTCCTTCAACTCTATTTTTCTTTTTCAAGATTGTTATAGTTATTTTGGGTCCTTTGCATTTTCATAAGAATTTTTGGATTAGTTCATTACTTTCTGCAAAATTGCCAACTAGTATTTTGACAGGAATTACGTTGAATGTATAGATAGATCAAGAAGCTCTGCTACAATCTCGGCTTGAAGTGGCATGAGTGGACATCTTTGTCTTGTTCTTGATGTCAGGGGGAAAGCATTCAGTATTTTATCATTAAGTATGATGTTAGCTATGGGTTTTGTACATGCCTTATTCTCAGGTTCATGAAGTTCTGTTCTCTTCTTGGATTTTAAGGTATTTGTATCATAAAGGGTAGTGGATTTTGTGAAATATTTTTTGTGTCTATTAAGATCATCACGTGGTTTTTTTTGTTTGTTTGTTTGTTTGTTTTTATTTTTCCTTTAGTAGTATAGCGGGCTGTAGTTCACATTTAGGACTAGGTCTCCAGGAACTTTTTTTTTTTTTTTTTTTGAGACAGAGCCTCACGCTGTTGCCCTGGGTAGAGTGCCATGGCATCACAGCTCGCAGCAACCTCCAACTCCTGGGCTTAAGCAATTCTCTTGCTTCAGCCTCCCAAGTAGCTGGGACTACAGGCACCCACCACAACGCCCGGCTAGTTTTTGGTTGTAGCTGTCATTGTTGTTTGGCAGGCCTGGGCTGGATTTGAACCTGCCAGCTCTGGTGTATGTGGCTGGTACCTTAGTCATGTGAGCTGCAGGCACTGAGCCAGGAACTGTTTTTCATGACTTTTGTTTCTAGTCATAATGAAAATGTCTTTGTATTTTTACTCTGGAGATATTTCCTCTCTTTGGCCTTCCAGTCACCCGTATAGTTGAAATATGTCCAAGTCCCCCTTTCAGCCCGTATCTCAAACATTTAAATTTGAGAACGCATTTACAGTTTTTTGTTTTTAGTACCACCTAGTGTTTCCCCATTTTCCCCCCTCTCTCCTTGTTTCTTATTTTGTTTTTAAGACAGAGTCTCCCTTTGTCACCCTTGGTAGAGTGCTGTGGCATCATAGTTTACAGCAACCTCCAGCTCTTATGCTTACGCGATTCTCTTGCGTCAGCCTCCCAAGTTGTTGCAGTTTGGCCAGGGCCGGGTTCAAACCCACCACCCTCTGTATATGGGGCCGGCACCCTACTCCTTGAGACACAGGAGCCGCCCCAAATTAATTTTATTGTTGTTATTAACTGGTATCTCTCTTCCTCTTCCATGGTTCTACATCAGTTAGGTTCTTGAAATTAGGAGCTCCTTACCAGTCTGAGCAAAGCCATACCCTACCTCTGCCAGATATAGGAAGAGTAAGAAAAGAGCAGTAAGAAAAAATATAAATGAAAGAAAAATAAAAATTCTGCAATGTAGACTTGTCAATATTGTCTTCCTACAGCTAAATGTAGAAGGGCTCCCTAGACCATGATCCTTTGGCTTCCTTGAGTCAGACTACTGCTGTAACTTCTGGGCCAGACCAATGCTGTGCCATGCCAGCACTCAGAAAAAAGAAAAAAATGATAATGAGAATAGATAAAGACAGAAGAAATAGATAAAATACAATTGTATCAAATGAAGGAGAGAGAGGGAAGAGAATAAAAGAAAGAAAGAAGAAAGTCCAAAAGGAGGGGATATCTTAGCTGCTGTGTAATTTATGTGGGAAAGATAAGAAAAATAGAAAAGTCTCTATCAAAAGAGAGAAAGGAGAGGAGTACAATAGAAAATAAATGAGGCTGAAATACTGTAACCAAAAATACAGGAGCTGGCAGGGCACGGTGGCTCACACCTGTAAACCTAGCACTCTGGGAGGTGAAGCGGGTAGATTGCTTGAGCTCAGGAGTTCAAGACTAGCTGGATGGAGGCAAGACCCTGTCTCTTCTAAAAACAGAAAAACTGAGGTAAGAGGATTATTTAAGCCCAAGAGTTGGAAGTTGCTGTGAACTATGACACCATGGCACTATACCCAGGGCGACAGCTTAAGACTCTGTCTCAAGAAAAAAAAAGAAAAGAAAAGAAAAAATTACAGGAGCCCTTACTATTGATGAAAGTAAAAATGGAAGTTAAAACTAGAACCAACCAAACACATTTGCCAGAACAAAACCAAAAGAGCCCAAATAGCCAAAAGCAGCAGCAACCTCAAAAACAGGGAAAAGAAAAACAAATACTTTAAAAATATATATATAGCAAAGGGACCAACTTTAATAGAAATATATGTATGTTGCTGGGATACCAGGTGGTAGTGTTGTTTTAGGAGTCAGAGAACACAGCCGGAAACCTCTCTAGTTTCTGGGCATGGTCCTGATTCCTAACTTAATTGACCTCAGTGATCTCCTGATTGTTTCCTCATGATTCATTCCCCTCTGGTTTGAGATCTTTAAGGTTTCCAGAATCCTTTGGAGGCAGGTCTCACAGTGCCCCCTGACAACAGCTCTGGGGGTGGTGGTACGGGAGCCACTGAGCCTGCCCCAAGAGCAGGAGCCTAATCTAAGCAGGAGGAACAGAGAGGACTTTACTTTAGGCCCCTGCTGAGAGGCCTACTCTCATTACCTTCCCATAATGGCAGCCTCCTTGGCAGCCAGGACCTTCCTAGTATGGCTCCCTCACTAGCTACCAAACCGATGGTAAATCCACTTCACCCAGTTTTCAAATCTAGTTACTATATACTGTTTGAGTCTGCCCACTCTTCCAAGGTTTCCACTCAATGTGCCCTGTGTGTGTGGGGGCCAGCTATTCCTGCTGGCTCTCAGTCACTTGCCTACTGAGTCAGACCTCCACAGCTCTGGATCACCTGCTGTCTCCTACAGACCACCAACTTGATGTGCTCCTGGAGCTACAACTCCAGGTAAGGTCTCCATGCCAGATATGGCTGGATTCTCTTTTATTTCCATTCATACTAGGAGGGGTCAGCTGAAAAATCCTTCTAGTCCACCATTATGCTCTGTCCCCTGGCTGGAGGAATTTAAACTATGACATGAGATCTCCCTGATAGTCTTCTCTAGTGAATCCAATGAAGTTCCAGTAAAAGTGAATGAAGCAGCTGATGAAATGGAAAAAGCAAGTGAAGTTGGTGTGGAAGAGGACAATCCAGCATCTGATAATGCACTTGAAGTCATTTTCTGTAGCGAAATACCAGGTATCCTGAGTGGTGTAGCCAGTGCTGAGTTCTTTCTCAGCTTATATCTGTAATAAGACTAAGAAACAGACCAAGACTGACTCTTTAATCAGAAAGAATGATGAAACCACGAGAAAAAGTAAATGTATTGATTTTGTATGATGCTGATACTGTATGTATTTTACTGCGTTTTGATTACATATTATTTTGCATGATATTCTTTAACAAAAGCTGTATGTGAAAGTAAAGTACATCTGTGTATCAGTACAGTAGGTCCTTATGCTGATGGATTTGTTTCAGTTCTTTTGTAGGCAACTTACAGAGGTTTTACTTAATATTGTTATTTGCTAGGCTAATAATAGTATCTTAACTTTTTTCTTTTTCTTGTTTTAAAGTCTCTTAAAATGTTTATTTTTGTCAGAGTAGCCTATGGTTTTTGGGTAAACATTTTCTCCTCTTGAAAAAGCCATTCAAAATATCTTAATCCTTGAGGTAAAGAACTTTCAACTAAAAAAAATTTTTTTTAAAGAAAAAATTCTTACAATTTCTTTAGCTTGGTAAATGGAAATATCTTCTTCTTCTTCTCTGCCAAGCCTGAATATATTTTATGTATCTAAGCACTTATTCACAAACCAAGGATGAGAACTATTCCTTTACTTGTTCTACTCAGAGTGCAACACTGCTGTCATCACAGCAAGCACATCTTTACAGTTTCTCTTCCATGTGAATTGTCTTAAACCTTCCCTGAGAATTCTGCAGTTCAGTCATTATGTTGGCTTTCCTCCAAGATTTTGGGGAACGGAACTGTGTTGGGCCTTTCCAAGCTGTGACTTGATTTTCTAAATTAACGGCATTTACTGTATAGTTTTCACTTGCAGAGATCTGAAGAGACAGCCCTATCCACTCTCCACAGAGGGAAACATCTCTTTCTGAATATGGAGGGCACTTTCCTTGAAAATTCATGACATAATCCTGACTCACAGTTAATTTGGAAATCCTTTGTTTACAAATCTGCCAGCAGGGAAGCACTTCTTGCAGGAGGTAACCGAACCTTTTTTCCTGAATATTCAAAATGTTGTTTTTAATTCCATCTCCTATGAGAAGAAAGAATGTAGCTAACAGAAAAAGTAAATCATCTGTCCAGAGGTTTTGAGAAAATTAAATAGGATAGGATGAGAAGTTGTTCTTGGTTTATATGCACTGTGAAACAATTAGAACCAGATTAATTCTAACCTATGAGCTGCCAATTAGAAATAAGTTGTTTAAGGGAAATCAGAAGAAATTTTGGGAAGTATTTATAAAAAAAAAAAGATAGTTTTACCTCCCTGTGTAAAGAGTAGTCAATGAAAAGTCTTTAATCATTTTGCTACAAAAGGTATGGGGAAGGCTTCCATATGATTTATGTAGAATATACATATATATTTATACATAAATACATATGAATGATACATATTAACAGGGTATTATATGTTGAGCATAGTGAGACACGAGGGGTCACAAGAACCTTTGAAGATACTATATAAAATTTTAGAACCAAGCAACAAGTCCTATTTCCTGATAATGTCCCTTTGTTCACATCGCTGTCATGTAGGATAGGTCTATCACGTACACTCACATACAATCAGCGCAACTGTACATGGTGGGCCTAAAGCAACAGTCGGGACTGAAGTGGAGATAATACTGTGAAATGTGGTACTGGAGTTGAGGGGGGAACTCACCTGTGTACCTTTGAGACAGGCTTTAAGAGACCTCCTTTTTTTATTTTCTGTGAGGTTCTCTGTCTTTATGAAAAGTCCATTAAAATCCTGCAATCCATTTCCTTAACTTCTCCCACTGAAAGTTACAACAGAGTCTCAACCACCCATGACTGTGAGAACCAGGAGTAGGGCATGTGGCACTAGCCTGGCACCCTGGAAAGCAAGATTGTGCCCTAACTGGCTTGGCGCCTGTAGCTTAAGTGGCTAGGGCGCCAGCCACATACACTAGAGCTGGCGGGTTCGAATCCAGCCTGGGCCAGCCAAACAATAATGATGACAAATACCACCAAAAAAAAAAAAAAAATAGCCGGGCGTTGTGGCGGGCGCCTGTAATCCCAGCTACTTGGGAGGCGGAGGCAGGAGAATCGCTTGAGCCCAGGAGTTTGAAGTTGTTGTGAGCTGTGATGCCACAGCACTCTACCCACGGTGACAGCTTGAGGCTCTGTCTCAAAAAAAAAAAAAAAAAAAAAGTAAGCTAATAAGCTAACACTTAAATTACACTTACTTTAGTACTATTAATAAATGTCATCTAGGCTCGGCGCCTGTGGCTCAAGCGGCTAAGGTGCCAGCCACGTACACCTGAGCTGGCGGGTTCGAATCCAGCCCGGGCCCGCCAAACAACGACGGCGGCAATCGAAAAATGGCCGGGCGTTGTGGCGGGCGCCTGTAGTCCCAGCTACTTGGGAGGTGGAGGCAAGAGACTCGCTTGAGCCCAGGAGGTTGCTGTGAGCTGTGATACCACAGCACTCTACCCAGGGTGATAGCTTGAGGCTCTGTCTTAAAAAAAAAAAAAAAAAGTGTCATCTAAGCCAAAGTTCTCCTGTGGTTCCTTTAACGTTAGTTTGAAGCAAACATGAGCTGTTTTCCAAAAGAACCAAGGGATCAAGGCCCTGGGTGATGGGTGAACTTTATCAGTCTCACTCCGAGAAATAGGGGGAAAGAGAGGATCACTACCTATACCGGGAACCCATAGGCCAGGGAGTACAGGGTTTGGGGAGAGCTCCCCCACCAAAAATCAAGGGGCCACATGCTCCCATTTATCTGTAAGAGCTCGTTAGCTGCATGGTTCTCACCTGCACATGGATCGCTGCGGAGTTTTCTCTCTGGTGGCCAGAGTTTCTCATTGTACTTCAATTGGAGTAGTCCTATCTGGACTAATTGGACTAATTGGAATAATCTTACCTGATTTAAAGCTGTTGATTTCAGGAAACAGGTCCAGTGGTTTGATGCTTATTACTCAGCCACTGAGATGAGGTTCCTGAAGTTCTCAGCAGCACATCTTGGTACAGGTTTATCTGAGCCTTGTCTAACAGTGCCAGCCCTTCTTCAGTGAAGACTGAAGTGGGGCTCGGCGCCAGTGGCTCAAGCGGCTAAGGCGCCAGCCACATACACCTGAGCTGGCGGGTTCGAATCCAGCCCGGGCCCGCCAAACAACAATGACGGCTGCAACCAAAAAATGGCCGGGCGTTGTGGCAGGCGCCTATAATCCCAGCTACTTGGGAGGTGGAGGCAGGAGAATAGCTTGAGCCCAGTAGTTGGAGGTTGCTGTGAGCACTGAAGTGGGGTGGGGCTAAGTTTCTCTCCGGTCCTCCACATTGCCTGCCACCCTGTTAACTACCTGTAGTCATACAAAGAATGTTACAGTAAATATCCATGAACATCTGTCTTTGAGTGTTTATAAGAACATTTCTACAAATAAATCTCCAGACCAAATATTACTGTATTACTCGGGTAATATGTGTTTTATAATTTGATTGATATTGTCAAAACTGTCCTCTGAAGAGGTTGTGTAAATGCACAGGCCAGTAGTGTTTGGGAGTTCATTTCCCATCACACATCAAGACTTGGTAGTTTCACTTTTTCATGGCAGATTAGTCTATTTCTGTCAGATTAAAAAGGATTAAGAAGGGGCTTGGCGCCCATAGCTCAGTGGCCAGGGTGCCAGCCACATACACCGGGGCTGGTGGGTTGGAACCCAGCCCGGGCCTGCTAAACAACATTTGACAACTACAACAAAATTATAGCCGGGCATTATGGCAGGCGCCTGTAGTCCCAGCTACTTGGGAGGCTGAGACAAGAATATCACTTAAGCCCAAGGTTTGAGGTTGCTGTGAGCTGTGATGGCGATGGCACTCTATCAAGGGTGACATAGTGAGACACTCTTCTCTTTCAAAAAAAAAAAAAAAAGATTAATAAAGGAAACTAAAAACATTGGCTCCTGAATTCAAAAAAGAAAAAAAGAAAAAGTGAAATTATTGAGAGCATTTACATATCAACTAAGGACTAAAAAATTAGAGATATCAGTGTGAAATTTCTCAAGTGTGTTAACAGTAATGTGGAAATATAGAAAAAAAGCTATTATTCTTAAAAGATGTAAATGGATTACTTAGGGGTGAATTACAATGATGCCTGCAGTTTACTCTCACCTGGGTCAGCAAAATAAAATACAGATAAGCATGTGTTTATATAGGCATATTCTGCATATATTTGTGTGTAATTGTTAACTGATGAATCTAGGTGAAGATTATTCTTTCAATTGTTCTAAAAATTGAGATTTCTTAAAATTTTGAGGGGAAAAATAATCTAGTACTAATAGCCATCTCCTGACTGAGAAATCAAGTTTTTACATAAAATACTCACATCACAGAATGTACCACAATGCCCATATTTCAGTGTTTGCAAATACATTCTTTCAATAGACTCTGCATCTCTAAAGTGGAGCTTTCAAGCCAAAGTTTTAAGCAGCTTTAAAGGATTCCACAAAGAATTTTTTACTGATAGGGCAGCACCTATAGCTCTGTGTAGGGTGCCGGCCACATACACTGAGGCTGGCAGGTTTGAACCTGGGCCCAGCTAAACAACAATGACAACTGCAACAGAAAAAATAGCCAGTCGTTGTGGCAGGCACCTATAGTCCCAGCTACTTGGGAGGCTGAGGCAAGAGAATCGCTTGAGCCCAAGAGTTTGAGGTTGCTATGAGCTGTAACACCACAGCTCTCTACCGAGGGCAACATAGTGAGACTCTGTCTCAAAAAAAAAAAAACATGATGATGGCTCGGTGCCTGTGGCTCAAGTGGCTAAGGCGCCAGCCACATACACCTGAGCTGGCGGGTTCGAATCCAGCCCGGGCCCGCCAAACAACAATGTCGGCTGCAACCAAAAAATAGCCGGGCATTGTGGTGGGTGCCTGTAGTCCCAGTTACTTGGGAGGCAGAGGCAGGAGAGTTGCTTGAGCCCAGGAGTTGGAGGTTGCTGTGAGCTGTGATGCCATGGCACTCTACCCAGGGCGACAGCTTGAGGCTCTGTCTAAAAAACAAAACAAAAAAAAAGATGATGAAGAGATGGCTGGGTGTGGTGGCTCACATGTGTAACCCTGGCACTCTGAGACACCCAGGCGAGTGGATTGCTTGAGTTCACAAGTTCAAGACCAGCCTGAGCAACAGGGAGACCCTGTCTGTACTAAAAATAGAAATGATGTTGTGGTGCCTGCCTGTAGTCCCATCTATTTGGGAGGCTAAGGCAAAAGGATCTCTTGAGCCCAAGAGTAGAGGTTGCGGTGCCCTATGATGCCATGGCACTCTACTAAGGGCAATGGAGTGAGACTGTCTCAAGAAAAAAGACTGACAGATGGCTCAGCACCTGTGGCTCAAAGTGGCTAAGACACCAGCCACATACACCTGAGCTGGCGGGTTCGAATCCAGCCTGGGCCTGCCAAACAATGATGACGGCTGCAACCAAAAATAGCCGAGCGTTGTGGCGGGCGCCTGTAGTCCCAGCTACTTGGGAGGCAGAGGCAGGAGAATCGCTTGAGCCCAGGAGTTGGAGGTTGCTGTGAGCTGTGATGCCACGGCACTCTACCCAGGGGGACAGCTTGAGGCTCTGTCTCCAAAAAAAAAAAAAAAAAAGATTGAGAGATATAACAACCAACTATCATATATAGGCCTTAAGACTCTGATTTGAACAAACTAACTGTTAAATTTTTTAAAAATACTCAGGAAAGGCTCGGCGCCTGTGGCTCAACAGGCTAAGGCGCCAGCCACGTATACCTGAGGTGGTGGGTTCGAATCCAGCCCGGGCCCGCCAAACAACAATGACGGCTGCAACCAAAAAATGGCCGGGCGTTGTGGCGGGCGCCTGTAGTCCTAGCTACTTGGGAGGCAGAGGCAGGAGACTCGCTGGAGCCCAGGAATTGGAGGTTGCTGTGAGCTGTGATGCCATGGCACTCTCCCCAGGGTGACAGCTTGAGGCTCTGTCTCAAAAAAAAAAAAAAAAAAAAAACTCAGGAAAATTTGATTATCTGGGTATTAGATGATACCAAAGAGTTACTGATTATCTCATTAAGCCATTTTTTAAAAGAAACAAACACTGAAATATATAGGGGTATGTGTTAAATTAGGTTGCCATTTGGAAATATCCTCTTCCACACTCCCCAATCCCCGAAAAGGATCAGAATGTATTTCTTTACCCCTTGGTTTAGGATTAGACCGTGTGATCTGCTCTAGCTACCTGAACGAAACAGAGGTGAAAATGTACCAGTGCTAAGCCTAGGCTTTAAGCGATCTTACATGTGTTCACTTGCTCTCTTGCCCCTCTGCTATCACAGTAAGAACACACCTAAGCTATCCAAAACAACAATTGCTACCACCAGCAGAGTGTTTCCAAATAAATACTGACATTATTGGTTTGGGGTTCAGGGTGCAGTGGTTAAGGAAACTGTTAAGAGAGGCTGGAAAAATGGTGACCCAGGTGACGTGGTAGTGAACATTTGGCAAAAACTGTTATTGGCAGTAATTTAGAAGACAGAAAATGTATGTAATTAATCTGTGGACTTGAGCAAGATGGGTTCCTGTTAGAAGGATGAAAGCATGAGCTCCTGGAACCTTGGGACTATAGCCGGGGAGGCGGAGTCCTTTTCTGGAGCGGTCACGCAGGTAGTGGATGAGGAGAGCCGCCTCCGGGCGTCGTGTATTACAAGTTTAGCGGTTTCACGCAGAAGTTGATGGGAGCGTGGGCTTTGGACACCTGTCGTCCACAGGGATTAAAGCCTGTGGTTTCCGCAGAGGTGCCACCTGTCATATTTGCCACACCAACTAAACTGACCTCTGATTCCACTGCGTTATGAGTATGCTGAGAAAAACAAGGTTCCAGAGCTGCAGAAGTTTTTCCAGAAATCCGACGGTGTGCCTGTCCACCTGAAACGAGGCCTGCCTAAATGCTTTCCAGGACCAATGGCGCTGACTGCGGGAGGGACCATCTGCTGCCTGATTACCCTCTACATGGCTTCACAACCCAAAAACAAAGGAGTTAGGCTGCAGAGGACTGGTTTGCTTTTTGGCATAAACCCTTTGAATTTTCATTATTTCTGTTAAAATTCTTTTTTTACTTGGATGACCTACATGACTTTTTTGCAAGAAAAAGATTTACGAAGAAAATTTGGGTTTATGAAATGCTCATTTGACAGTTAAAACTATTGTTTAAAGAAATGATACTATGCTCTTGTGTTTGTGCTTCTGAGTGCCCTGGAGGTTCTGGATGAAGGTTGTACACGGGGTCATTAACATAAGTCTGTGCTGAGAACCTCGGGAACTTAGGATTGCATTTTTGAGAATGAGATGCAGAGGCTTTCTGGATTTGGATGTGACTAGGGAAGGGAGACAAATGCCAAGGTCAGGTGCATGAAATGAGGGTTCAAGTTAGTAGTCACTTAGGGGATTTTTCCATCTTGCAGTAAAATGTTAATAGCCATTATTTGTTGGGCAGTTCATTTCAAAAGGTTCAAAGGGTTATTTGCCTCATCTCAGATCTTTCCTGAAATTTTATGTGTAGTTGTCGTGTATTTATTCCACCAAGGGAATAGAGACCACATATTTAGTGTTGCACTTTAGACTGTTGTCTGTTAATGCGACTGTGCTACAAATTCTCCTTTATCTTTTAAATGTTATGGCTTTATGGCTCGGTGCCTGTGGCTCAAGCGGCTACAGCGCCAGCCACATACACCTGAGCTGGTGGGTTCAAATCCAGTCCAGGCCCGCCAAACAACGATGGCTGCAACCAAAAAATAGCCGGGCGTTGTGACTGGCGCCTGTAGTCCTAGCTACTTGGGAGGTAGAGGCAGGAGAATCGCTTGAGCCCAAGAGTTGGAGGTTGCTGTGAGCTGTGACACCACAGCACTCTACCCAGGGCGACAGCTTGAGGCTCTGTCTCAAAATAAATAAATAAATAAATAAATAAATAAATAAATAAAATGTTACGGCTTTAGGTTATAATTTATTTTGACAGTGGAATAAATACATGAAGAAAAAAATTATAAGTTCTTGTATTTTAGTTGCATATAATAAGCTACTATACAAAAATGATGAGCTCTGGAAAAAAAAATCAATACAATGTGAGATAGCATGCTATCTGGGATATGTTAAAAAATACTTAGGGAAATAGAGTGTAAATGTCTAAACACAACAATTGAGGTGAATGCTGTGTTAACCAGTTTGATGTAAACATTCCAAATTGTATATAAAACCACATTGTACCCTATAAACGTAGTAATGTACACAGTTATGATCTAATTAAGAAAAATACTTAGGGAAAAAATAAGTGAAAAAGAGATAGATAAAGCAAATGTGGCAAATGTCAATTGTTAAAACTGTATAATGGGCTGTCAGTGTTGGCTTATAATACTACTTGTTCTTTTTGTGTATTTTCATAATTTCATGATTAAAAGAAAAGTCCTTCCTCCACACTGTTGGTCTTTTTGATGCGTCAACTTGGATAGGCTGCATCCCACAGTTATTTTTTTTGCATCCACAGTTATGGATTCAAAAATGGATCTAATTGTCACCATGAAGATAATTTTGTAGATATGACTAAAGATCATAATCAGTTGCCTTTAAAGGAGATTGTTAATAGATGATCTGGGTGGGCCTGATTTAATCAATTGAAAGGCCTTAAGAGATGTGAGGATTCCCTGGGAGAAGAAATTCTACCTGTAGATGGCAGTTTCAGTCTGCCCAAGAGTTCTAGCCTGCCCTTTTTCATGGGCTGCCCCACAGATTTTGGACTTGCTAGTTAGCTCCCACAATCACATAAGGCAATTTTGTACAATAAATCTCTTAACATATATCTCCTACTGCTTGTCCCTTGCTGGTTGTACTCTGACTAATACATAACCCATTCAAAGCTTACTGATATGAACCAGATCAGTGCTACTCAGCCATGGTCATGTATATAAACTGACCGTGTGTTCTGATGCTGTGGTTGGACCACATTACCCTAAAAGTTTCTGAACGCTTACTCTTGATTCTGTGCTTATCACTCATAGAAGAGTGATCATCAGTTCACAGACTGGCACCGGTAAGTGAACCACACCTGGATTAATACCAAACTAGACATCTTGACTTCTCTCTGTCCGTTTCTCCATTTCTATGAAGGGAGTCACACCACCTACTTCCGCACAGTTGTTATAAACAAAAGAGAGTAATATATAGTAATCACTCAAATCTGACCTCCTTTCATTAAATAGAGGTGCCTGGTTCCCCAGAATAAAGGCCATACTTAAAGGAGGCTCGGAGCCTGTGGCTCAATGGGCTAAGGCGCCAGCCACGTACACCTGAGCTGGCGGGTTCGAATCCAGCCCGGGCCCGCCAAACAACAATGACGGCTGCAACCAAAAAATGACCGGGTGTTGTGGCGGGGGCCTGTAGTTCCAATTACTTGGGAGGCAGAGGCAGGAGACTCGCTTGAGCCCAGGAATTGGAGGTTGCTGTGAGCTGTGATGCCACGGCACTCTATCCGGGGTGACAGCTTGAGGCTCTGTCT